>JAYMTK010002306.1:0-14173 GCA_036897405.1 Pelargonium myrrhifolium | reverse complement strand
TAATTCATATTTGACAAAGAAAATGTCAATATTCAACTCAAACAAAATTATTTGGTTGGGTTTTGTTGATGCAAGCTCTGGCCCTCTATAATATTTGACAAAAAAAATGTCATTATTATAATTGGAATTTACCAATAGTTCTAGGGTATTTTGGTCTTCCAAAAGGTGCTGCAGCTCTTCACAAATCCTACAGCCTCAAAAATATGGCTGTGAGAAAAATGCAACTTCCAGCTACATTACACCATTTTTGTTGGAAGTTGCCTTTTTTTTCATTTATCAAACAATTGTTAGATTTTTCCTCTAAAAGCTAGGCTTATGTGGTACTAGATTTCAGTTACACACAGCCCAACCAAACAAGCACAAAAACATACTTCACGTTTCGGCTGGTGGTTTTTTAACTATTTATGAGAAGAGGAAGCAGAAAATAAAATATAAGTGGGCAGAAAAATATGGGGGCAAGCATAAAAAGCGCATGAAACAAGGCGGCAAAAGATGACCTTGCTCAGGCTTTCTATTTGAACAAGAAAAAAAAAAACAAGAGCTCTACTGTCTGAATATTACTTCACAGAATCAAAATCGCTCCAGCAGAAATAAAGTGCTGCTACTGTTGTGGCTCTCTCTATAACCCAAGAGAAGGATTAAAAAAAATCTAGGTGAAACCATTTACAGACAGTTAAACCAACCAAATGTATATACAACTACTGCACTGCACTGCCTCCCTCACTAATAAAATTGAACTCTCAACTCTCCTAATCTTCCACTGTCTGGATCTCACCCATCATGATCCTGTTACTCACTACGTTAAATCCGAGAACTGCTGGGCTCACCTTCTTCCCTTTCTTCCCCTTTTTCTTCCCTCCCCCTTTTGCCGAACCGTCCCCATCATAATCTCCTGCCGACGCTGCTGCATTTTGAGAATTCACATTCCCCGCCATACTCATTCCACTTGCCTTCCTATCTGTCCCGCTCTCAAATGCAATTGCAAGTACATCCGCCGGTAACAAGTCCTTGTAGTTGAGGAATTTGTCAATGAACTCGTGATAAGGATCAGCAGATCCAAGATTCTCTTTCAAAAGCATTTCAGCCTCTGATCTGGATTGCTTTAAACAAAATTCCAGGACGCTTGTATCTAGATAAGAGAAAATGTCGTTAGAAGCATGTTCAATTCAATCGAAAAAAAGCTCACTACATATTTTTATTTACCAAGAGATTCAGTTAAATATTGCTAAAAGATAAATTCAAAACTCATACGTAATAGCTTTTGTGTAAAATACAAACCATTAAATTTACCTTTTGTCCCGATAAGTCTAACACACTCGCTCTCACACCAATCTCTGAAGCCCATTGCCTCTGCATACAAGGGGTAAAAAACAAAGTTAGGAAACCATCCATCTTTAATAAATTATTGTCAGTTTCCAGAGGCTTACCTGAATGTTTGGACATGGCATCTCTTTTTCCTTTCAGAGAGGGTTGAGCAGAGGCCAGTGAGGATGAAAGAGGTTGTTCAGCCTGTTTGACACCAACAGACTTTTGCCGACTTAATGACCCACCTGCAGCAGCTCCTTTTACAGAAGTGTTTTTGGTCCCCCAACTGCCCTGAGTTGCAAGATTAGGGAAATCCGCGCTGTCATACGAATGAAGACAATATTATTTCCCTTTCCATTTGTAAAAGGGTCAAAGCCATAACTAAATCACATATAAAAGATTTTAGCAGAAGCAATAAAAAAGGAAAAAGAAACTAAATGTCGAGAATAATCCCTCAAGATAAAATAATCCAGAAATGAGTGTGCCAGAAATCCAAGCACTGCTAGAAATCAGTATTTCTGAAATAGATACTAAACTACCATCAACAGTAACAAATAAAACTACAATAATTTCAGCGAGGCTCATATACTATCCATTAATTGTTTGACTGAACACTATTCAGTAGTTGCCGGTCCCGCACTAAGGCAAATTCAAATACGTCTTAAGCCTTGTTTAATAAATGTGGTGAGGGCTCCCAAAAATAATCAAACGGTTATTGATATTACACTTTACTCCAACCCAAAAGCAAAAAAGCTAGTGGATGGAGGGTTCTACTATCAACTGGTCACCAACTCCATATTCTATCTTTGTGGAATATTTCAACAGCCCCCTAACATAAAGGGTGGACAACGCAACGGAACTTATAAATGGACCAAGAATTATCGAGGAGGAAAGCCGCAAGCTACATGGGACCCCAAGACCAAACCAGCTCTAATACAATGTTAAACTTAACTAAAAACTAAAAGTTCAAGCTATTAAATAAAGGATCCAACAAGTTCATGTAAAGGTCACATCTTCAAATTTAATCAATGTGGATAAATATCATACTTGAACAGATCAATTATCTACAAAATATGTTTTCCACACACCACCACAGAAGTAAATAGCACTACCAGGCAACCTCTTTTTCAGAACTCATTTCTGCATTTTCAAATTACTAAAACATGAGGTGAAGCCAACATAAATTTTAGAAGAACTACATTTACTGAAGAATACATATACAAAACACTGCTAAAAAACGGTTAAGCGGTTAAATGGGGAAGGATAAAGAAGCACGAGGACAAGTGATGACTGCAATCAGTCCCATGACATGCACCAAACTGAGAACTAAAGTTTTCTCTGGAACAGTCAAGTGGTTCTACAGTTCACAGTCAAAATTCTTATTGCCTATAAGAAAGCCTTCCACACATAAGTTTATTATCACATAGACCTGAACGGGTTAAACAACATAGAAATAGAGACAGAACCCACATTACAGAGGTGTTAGGTGATTATACCCGGGAGTTTGAGCAAACCCTTGGATTCACTTCAGTAAGAACAAAGTGTTCAAAATACAACCGCAAATACCAAGCACAAATTTAGATCACCAAAAAAAAAAACAATATTTACTCACAAGTACAGCAGCATACAAAGAACCACAATTTCATAACAATCAAGGGGGAAAAGATTTAAAGCCAAGTTGGCTATTTCAGAGAAATCCAATACGGTGACGCAGAACCAGCTAGCGCACTAAATATATATAAATATATATATTGAAATATTTCATCTAGAAATGAGAATATACGATAAGATGCTTAAACCATCAGGTAAAACACAAAATAAGATTCAAGTTGAAAGCAAAGAGTGTTCAATGATAATCAATGAAAAGAAAAACCTACAATGCCAGAGTTGCAATCATGTAGTATGTCAAAATCTGTTTTTTTTTTTTTCAAAATAAAGTAGTGTACTAACAGAAATAAGCATGTATATGTAATGCATGGAGAAAGTATGGAATCATACTGCTTAGTCTCTTGCTTTGATTGATCAGCAGGGCCCCAGAAGAGGTCATCATCTCCTTTGTACTTCGACTGTGAAGAATTAATCTGGATAGGAGATGCAGCCTTAGATGGAGATGATCCAGGAATAGACCATAAAGGACCACTTCCACGGGCTGCCGGAGTTGGCTGGGTTTTCTGAGGAACTGGCACTGGGTGTTGGAGCTGAACAGAAGGTGACTTTTTCTGCTGCTCCTTCAGGATGTCCCTTAAAGATGTAGCTTTGGAAGGCTTCCCAGACTCAGTAGACCATGCTGGAGCAGGAGAAGAGTTTACTGGCTCACTACCACCCTTCCAAAGAACAAAATCGCCCAGTGAAGGACCTGACGGTATTGCAGGCAACACTTCCTTCTCTTGAACAGAACGAGAACTTTTGCCTTTATCAGCAGGGCTTGATGCGACAGGCACGTCAGCAGGAGCAATGGGCAGTGAGGCCTTGGCTCCAGCAGCCTTGGCTTTTGCAGACTTTTTCCTGCTCTTTTTAGTCTCTTTTGCCTCAATAAAGTTGCCTTCATCTAAAGATTCTGTAGTGTTGAGTTGAGAGGAAGACAAATTAGATATATTGTCTGAAACATCCACATCTTTTTCAGTGGATTTTGCCAAAACTTCTTCTGCCAAGAGATCATGTAAGTGGCTCTTCTTGGTCTTTGGTGTCAGAGAACTTTCATGTTTCCCAAGATTTAATTCAGCACTAACAGCATCTCTTGGAATTTCTATCGAGCTTTTAGAGTCTGAATTGGCCACAACCCCAGCCCAAGGAGTAGGCAAACTCATGGAGTTAACAGAAGGGGTAATGTCAGAGACAACCATTTCTGTTTGTGCTCTCCTCTGTTCTTCCAGCTGGATTTCCAATAAAGACTTTGGCTTAAAACCAGGGGCAGGCCTCCAAGCCCGCTGAGCAGAATTCATTTGGGAGTTCTGCACTGACCCAGAACCAACCATATTAGACTCATTTTTAACTTCCACAGTATCAACACTTGCAGGCAATGAGCTCTTGAATTGTTGGGAATCCAGAACATCAACAGTAGCAATTCCAGATTTTGTGTCTTTGGTCATTTGAGCAGATGAATCGTAAAGTTGTTCCCCTGAACTACTTTGTACCTCCGGTTCCGATTGCTTTAATTGCTGTGAAGTAACTTTGGAAACTCCCTTTGCCTGGTCAGAAGCCTGTGACTTTGAAGATTTTTGCTTTCTTGACTTCTTCTCAGAAGTCTTTTTTACCTCACGTGCCTCCACCGTTTTTGCCTCTGCTGTAGGCTCGTCTTTGCATTTTTCTTTCTCAGCCAGTTGCTTGTTAACAGTGTTCTCAGGCAGAACATTTGCATCATGAACTTCTTCCCTTGCAGCCTTTTCATTCTCAGAATTTTGTACAGCTGGAACAGCCACTGTCATTCCTGGAGACTCTAATGGTACAGAATCTGACGTAGGACCAGATGTTGTAACCACAACATTTCTATCAGTCGACTTTTCAAAAGACTGCTCCAAGGTTAGGGGAGCAACAAGGTTCGCAGCATCAATGGGCTTCTGCAAAAGAGGGGATGATGCCAAATGATTGTTCAGTTCATCATGTGAAGGTGCGCTGTCGGCATGATTTGTAGGGAGCAATTGTTCTTTGGGATGGAGATCATCAGCTCGTTCCGTAAGAGTGGAACTCCAACTTTTCTGAGGAGTAATATTACTAAACATTTGATGAGGCAGGTGTACAGAAGAAGCTTCAGGAATAGCACTATAACTAACATCCTGAGAAACTTGCTGGGGTAAATTCACAAAATTTGCGGAGTGTTCTTGCATGTTGGGAACCGGCATTTGTGAGCCCATATGAAATATCTCTTGCAATGGCTGGAGACGCCCAGGGTCAAGAGATGCACTAGCTGGTGGTATTCCAGCAGACTGTAACTGCCCATAAGATGGATCACCAAAACGCTGGTTGGAATGCTGCTCAGACAGAACCTGTGAAAGCAATTGCTGTTGACGCAATAATTGTTGCTGCTCCTCCTGTTTCTGTTGCTGCTGCTTAAGCAGTATTATTTTATCCAACACTGACAGCTGTTGAGGAGGAGGAGGTACCTGTGAATGTAACTGCAGCAAGTATTGCTGGTGCAACAGATTGAGTACTTGCGGATCTTGAGGTATGCTGGAAGGATTATCCATAGCCTGAGCGAGTAGATTTGTTATAGGCGGGTTCTGCAGTTGCACCCTCTGTTGTTGGATCCCATACGGGGCTTGGGGAAGAAAATTTTGACCATGATGCATGTCAATCTTATCCTGAAGTGGGTCCAAACTACCCTGTACAGGGAAATTTGACCAGTTACTAGCAGTGTTGCTACCTCCAGATGAAGACCTGTCAGATAAACCTTGTAGGATAGACATCAAGTCGGAGCTTTGAGACTGCAGAGCCTGACGAGAATGCTGTGGTACTGGGGGGTCAGGTACACTATCTGAATTTGAAACCACAGATGGAGCATCTCTACCTGGCCAGTATGGATAAGGAGTAGGTAACGATCTCTGCCGTTCAAGAGCCATTCTTTTTGCTAGAAGGTAAAGGTTGTTCCCACTATCTACTCCAGATGGGAGCATAGTGCTGGAATTATTTCCCATAAATCCTTGCAAACCTGCAAATCAGACATAACATATCAATGTAAACTGCCAATTGTTAACAAACACAAATAAGAATGAAAATATATATTGTGAGCCAGCCTAACATATATTAGTCAGGATTAAAAAAAAAAAAAAAAAAATTCAATAGGAAAACCAACCTTCAGACAATGCAAGCTTTTCAAGGGCAGAATTGCTAGAGCTACCAGACATCAGGGATTCCAAAAACTTATTTTCAGCTTCTGTCGTCGAACCGTGTTTACTCCTTATCTCATTCCTTATCACATCAATATTATTCAAAGCAGCATGAATATTTCCAAAACCACTAGAATTTGGCCTATTAGCTGAATCACCAAAATCATTCGGTTTTGGTACACCAAATCCAGGAGGTGGCCTCGCTTTAGCTCGTAGATGGGGCATCACATCACCAAGTGAAGCAAAAGGTACGTCATTTGATGCATTTACAGGGCGAACTTGCAAATCTATACCAAAATATCCAGCTTCAAACCAACCAATTATATCAACCCCAGGAAAAGGACCTTGAATTTCACCCTGTGGATCTTTATAGTAAAGGAGTAGGTCTTCTGGAGAGGAAGGCAGAAGTTTCCTGGCTTCTTGCTCCCTTTCCAGAACAGCAGACGGCTGCCTTTTCATAATAGGATCCTCACGGGATTGCCATTTAGCTTCATCTTTAGAGTAAGATGGATCAGCAAATTTAGTTTCACACTCATTTCTAAGATCCTTCTGTGGTTGGGACCAGCCCAGATCAGGAGTTCTAGACCTCATATCACCTGAAACCTCCTTCCAATCATGGGTTGCATTAGAACGCTCTCCAAATGAGTGGGCTCGCCACATAGTACCAGGATGAGCAGATGTGTTTCCTTGCATACCAGGTTCCCTATTAATTGGTACCTCATCAGCCTTTCTATATGAACCACCATCTTCTCTATAAGCTGCAAAGGAGTATTAATTTAAATATAGGTACCAGACAAAAGAACCGCATACCAACAAAGCCTCTTTAAAGCAATCATATACATGCACAACATTTGCACAGGCGCTTGTTATTGTGCTTCAAGCCACAAATAATGATGTAAAAGACTTATTTATCTTTTATACATTATCTACTACAATATCCGCTCCTTTAATAACGCAACTCCCAATCTATATCCTGCCAATTTCTCTCCCATTTTCTTTGATACAATAACTACCAACATCTCTACTATCTCTTTCTTTGCACATAATTCAATGTTAGAACCATATTTGAATGCTGTTGAAACACATTTAGAACTCAACAATACAGCAAAAAAGAAGTACCTTCAGCTCTGAGCTTGTTATCTGGGTGTGTCATATGATCCTGGATCGCTTCCATCTTGAAGCTGGACCCACGGTACTGCAGCTGCTTCTCATGGGAAGGATCGTCAGAATAATTTGTATAACCACCTTTCATATCATCAACCATATCATCTTTGTAATCATCACCAGCAAGTGGTAAATCTTCTCTACTGCCTGCTCAAACAACCAATTCCAGCAAGAGTTAAATCTCCACATGAAATATACAGTCAAACAGAAAGAATATTACTTCGAACAAATGGGCTACCAGGCTTGATCCGTCTCGATTGTGTATAATCCACTGAGTTCCTTGTAGCAGATCCATCTTTAGAAATCTGAGGTGCACCACTACTTAATATGTCGCCTTTGTCAATTCCCCTCAGAACAGCCTACACAAGTCAAGCAATTAAACAAACCCTTGAAAACAACAAAAAGATTGATTAAAACAATTGCCATAAACATTACCTGTTCTTCATGACTAGGCGCACACAAAGCCAAAGGCTCTAATGGATCTTCTTGTGTAAGAGAAGGCACTTGTACAAACCCATCTACTAACTTTCTATGTGAAGTCATATCAGTCACCCGGTAAACATGAAGCAACTTCGTCCTACTATATCTTAATGGAGATGGATCTCCATGGCCACTTTCACCTTTGTCTAATGGTGCTCCTAGCGTTTGGGAATGAGGAGAGGCATGGCTTACACTTCCACCAGGGTGAACCCTTCCACGGCCAAGGGAAAAGGTTGGAGGAGTAGTCTCTCCACGTCCACGGGCATAAGAAAATGTAGGAATTTGTTTGTTCGGTGTTAGAGTAGAGTGATGAGCAGGTTCTCCCCTTCCTCGACTTTGAGAGTTGGGTCTCCATGGCCGATAAAGATCCCCCTCTTTCTCATCCTTTCCATGATTAGTTGTATGAGACAATCCCTTGTCAATAGAGGTGTCACCATCCTTTCCAGAGTCCATCCACTTATCACGCAAACCTTCAGATTCTTTATCATCAGGTCCCCAACGTGTGTTCCATTTGCTTTCACGACGTTGATCATAATTAGCATCCTTGTTAGTTGAATCAGTCCACCGCTCAGACGGGGCACGACGTACTTCCCCTATATGTCTTGAAGATGAATTTTCAGTCCACCGCTCCACTCGTCGGGAATCACCAAGATCCTTGTCTCCCTCTCTCCAACGATCTTTGCGAACGGATGAATTGGTGTCCCTTTCTTCATCACGCCAGCGATCACGACGACCAGTCTCCATATCAAGCAAGGATGGTCTGAAAACATCCTTTTTCTTCTGTGTGTCAGTCATCTCTTCACCATTTCCTGATACCTTCATCATATCAGAGCGAGAACCAGGAACCGAATATAAACCAGGATGGTTTTCCTGTGCACAAGAAAAAACTTGAATTTTTATTTGCTACTATTATGATTCATTCTTTGTTAAGAAAATGTAGAATTAAAACACAATTTGCTAAAATACGGATTAGCTTAACAATAAAAATAGAATACAGACATATACTGAAAGTAAATATAAGACACACCCCAGCTCCTATTCCTTGCTTACTATCCCCCGACTTCGAATGAAGCCACTGTGGTGATAGTGGAATGGGATTGTCAGGTTTCTGAGCATCTGCATAAAATTAGAAGCCTCAGTATAAATGCCATTGAAATCAAATATATGTAAGAGATCAGTGCAGCAATAGCACTGGATAATGTGTATGGCTGCCAAAAAACAAAAAATCAAACCAGTTTCAAAACAAGGGGCTTGAAAGTTAAATTACACTTCTGAAGCGCCATTAGAACAGAATAAGAAGAAAAAAAAAACATACTGTTGAAAATGTTCCGTGTGGTAGAAAACTAAGAACTGGTTGCAAAAGCATGTACTGATGCACTTTATTTGCAAATCTGCATGCATATTTGTAAAATATGTATGCATATGGCACTAGTTGCCATCCTTTAACCCTTGGTCATACCTCTCATATTTTTCAACATTAGTCAAATTTTCGGCACTCAAATCATTTCAAAAACAATGCAATTAAAGAGTCAAAACAAAGCATAGATTACAATGCAAACCAAATCAAACCAGACCTTCCAAGAAACTAAACTACAGGCATAAAGTTCAAACTAACAAGTTCATTACACCAAACATAACTGTGAAATAAACAGCATAAATTTCTTCAAGTCCTTGCCTCAACAATTTGAACAAGATTCGGCAGATCCTTAACAAATTCTTATACACATTAGCTTAAACAATCCAAGGTCTAATGCAAGTCAATACCTCAATATAAAAATTTATTTACTGATTCATGCGAACAAGGAAACATATCCTAAATTTTGAATGATGTGACATCATAAAAACTAGGTTAAAAACAAGAAAGAGAGCATTCTTGTAAGACTGGTAGTGAAGCTGAAAAACAAGAAAGTAGTTCAGAGGAAAACAAGAGGAGGTTGGATAAGGATTCATGGTCCACAACTCTTGAGCTGGGTGGATGACCAAAAACTATGATTCCCACTCTTTCAATGGGGCTGAGAGAATTGAAACTCATTTCAGGGTTAAATGATTTGCTGAAAGGAAACCCGACAAAATATATTAGGTTAAGAAATACTAATAAGAGTTGGGATTAACATTAAGACGGATTCTAAACGAATAAAGGCACAGAACAAATTCATGTACTTACCAAGGACCGTATCATTATCTGTATAGCTAGTGTTAATCTACAGTCTACAAACACCAGCTTACATACTTGTTCACATCCTGCATATGAAGCCTTGAATTATGGGCAAATAACTTTGACACATACAAAAACAGGTTTAGAAGAACACACGACTGTAAAGCAACTTCAAGTGAAGTTACACCTTTTTGCCTCACTATGGTCTCAAATGCACCAAAGCCACTGAAATTAGGGTAGCTTAGCATGATAGCGAAAAATTGGAGGGGCATGCTTAATCAAACCGAATAGAGATAAATAGAATTTAAATTCATGTTGATGAAGTTTCAAAACACCTACCTGAATGATGAGATCCCATAAGAAGTTAACGCTTACAGTTGTGTAGATTATCCAAGGAACCACAAATTTATCGAAAAACAATCACAGCTCATTAACAGAACACTAGTCATCCATAAAATGATCAGTGCAATGACATGCAATGTAGCCGCCAAAACAAATAATGCTAAAAACACACAAAATTCACCCATCGCATTCGCACTAGTCTGCATCTTAGGTTTATGTTAAAAAAAATCGAGAATTTACAAAAACTGACTGGTACATGATCAGAAAAACAAGGGGGAATCCACACACTCATCACTCTAAGAATCTGGACCCAACTCATCCGGAAGAAATTGACAACGATTAATCCAAAATAAATACGCATTCGCGCGTTCCAACCAAAACCCTAGGAAGCACGACACATCCACGGAAATGGTACCGAAACACAGAAGTGGAAAAAACAGTAACTTTAATCAGTGATAAAAGCTCGGGTAGGGTTTTGCAGGGAGTGGGAGCGTAGTGCAGCGAATGCCAAGAGGAAGCAGAAAAGGAGAGGAGAAGGGAGGGTGGGAGAGATTAGGGCATTGGAGATACCTTTGGAGATCTGGTGGGGAGGAGTGACGGAGAGGTGGTTGCGAGAAGCGGAGTCGGAACGATGAGCCATGGCGGTGATCGGCGATAATTGCAGAGAGAACAGTGATTGAGTTTTCAGCGAGAAGGGAGCGAATGCGAGAGACAAAGGGTTTTTAGGTTAAAGGGCGGAGGAGGATAAATGTGGGTAGGTTAAGGGGTTAAAGCACCCCAGCGCACGTTAGCCAATAGCAGCTAACCTGTTCGCTACACCCTACTTGTTGGACAAGTTCTAAAAACCCTCTGCGGAATACATTCGCACGCGCCAACAGAAAGACGTGAGAATCACTGTGCTACGCTTTGATAGTTTTAAAGGGATAATTACACTTTGTTATCATGTTATATACACATTTTGCACGTTACTATTCTAAAAAAAATTGTTGCACATTACTACTCTAAACTATAAAAGTTTCATTCCGTCAATTAAGTTTGACGGAATTTGACTATATAAAAAACAAATTTATGGTATTAACATGCAAAATGTGTATCTAACATATTAGTAACGTGTAAAAAAATTATTTAGGTTTTCTCAGGATTTAACTGACGGAGTATTTAACGGATTTGAAAAAAGATAGTTCAGGGTAGTAACGTGCAACAACTGGGTAGTA
The DNA here is from genome assembly GCA_036897405.1 of Pelargonium myrrhifolium. Taxonomy (NCBI): domain Eukaryota; kingdom Viridiplantae; phylum Streptophyta; class Magnoliopsida; order Geraniales; family Geraniaceae; genus Pelargonium; species Pelargonium myrrhifolium. The sequence goes on along the minus strand of JAYMTK010002306.1, from coordinate 2,690 downwards.
ACGTACAAAATGTGTATCTAACAGGATAGTACCGTATAATTATTCCTAGCTTAAATTCGACGACGGAAATAGATTATGAGAGATTAAAATTTAAGCATAATAATTATAATAGTTTTCTATCCCAGCTTTGCTCGGGTTTATTTATTTATTTATTTATTTTAATTGTTCAATTTCTTACCAATTTATATATTATTCAAAATATTTTACTATTGTTGAACTAAATCACACCAGATCTTAAATAAGACTCGTTATTACTTTTCACAAAAAATAGAGTATAAAGTAGCTTAAAAATTGACACGACACAAAATATCTATGAAACACCTGAATATTCAAGGCAAGTTCATGATGAATATGTTGCACAATTTAGTCTCATATTTATAATGAGAGAGTAAAGTCTTTTGATGATATTTAAGCGATGTGGGATACAAAACATGAGACGAAATAAAAATAATTTTTTTAAAACCTAATACAAATAGGAAACAAAAAATAAATTATATTTTTATTTTATTTTTATTTTTATTCAATAATAGGGGTCCCACTTATTATATATTTTAAATAAATATATTTTTATTTGTAAAATTAATTTACACGTGTCATTCAATTAGAACATCAATTGAAAAAATTGAAGTGACACGTGTTACTCAATTGGGATACCCATCCGAAATTATATATATGCATTAGATAATCCAAATTTTAATTTCATAATATATGTATAATACCATTACAAATTTGTTATAGTTTTGGTTCTGGAGAGAAAAACTCTATATTTCAAAGAAAAATTGATATTCTTGTTGGCGACGAGTTCTTGTCGTTGAAAAGTTTTTGTATTCGTTGTTTTTTATGTTTTTGTGGAAGATTGGCGACGTGGCGGGGCAGAGACTAGGAAGGGAAGAGCGATTTTTTCATGTGGCATGGCTCGGGTTCGATCGAGTTCATCATAGTCGTGAGGAGGACTTGATCCCAAAGAGAAAACGTGTGGGCGAGTTGTTGTTGCTTGATGGAGAGGGCGTTCTGGAGGACTTGGAGATGACAGACATGACTACCCATGTCTGTAACGAATAGTTGTCCCTGCTCTAGATCTGTCGAGGGAGGTTATCCCTCATGCAGGTCGACTCTTGCGGTTTGCGCAAGAGTTGGATTTTGTCCAAACAAGTCAAACTGGATGGGAGGTAGTAGTTAGGGTCGTTGGTTTTGTAGTTTGTTTGGTTTAAAGTTTTGAGTTTTATTTATGATTTTTTGTAGTTGGGGTGATCAGAATTGACTATGTCGGGTGTGTCTTGCGTCCTTAATTTCGACTATGATAGGGACCTCATTTTTTATCAGCCGCGGGAAAGTCTATTCTCTCGAGGTTTTTGATTATCAACTTGATTTGTCGTTTTTAATAATATATGACTTATGCTATAAAAAATATTACAACTTTATTGATAATTAGCTAAAAAGGTAATAATGAAATTTATTATTTGATGCATTAAATAAAAAGATTACACCATGGGTTTAGATAAACATGTTAAATGGTCATTTAGCCCACGAGCTAGAACAATACAACCCGTGAATTTAACTAACGAGCTGACACTTTTTGACTTGTGCTATTTTTGGCTCGACCGGTTTAGGTCGCGAGTTAAGCGGTTTGACTCGCCGGCTATTGTTTCTTAAATTACATACAAATAAAATCCACAAAAAATAAAAATTCGCTCCTTTTTTTTTCTCTCTACGCACCAAAGAAATGATTAGATGATGGCCCAGACCACATTTTGGTTGGCTTTTATGGTCTAACCCATTTAAGTTTGCATCAAATACATGTCTTTTTTATCCGACCCACTTAGGCCCGTGGGCTTTTCCCAAATAAGGTCCGCAGCCCGCATTGTCAAGTTTAGGTTTAGGGGTGTTCATTGGCGATTTACCCGTCTGTTTATGGAAATAAGCAATCCAATTCGCTCGTTGAGGGTTGGAGTTTTGCAATCCATAAACCACCCATGAGTATGTACTTTTGAATAGTTTGTGAATTGCAAATAGCTAGTCGAGTTACGCGCAACCCGTCCAATACATATGAATCTTCGGTCAAACCTAATTAACCCATTAAAACTTAAATAAATTTGTATTTTTGTATTAATGGAGTTTAAAAAAAAAATACAAATTGTATGAGTTAAGTCATACAAATTGTATGAGTTAAGTCATACAAAACTAACCTAAGACCAGAAAAAACTTTTAAGAATGGATCGCTTAATGTAGAAAAATAGGTTTGGGTATTGTCCAAACCTAATGGTGTCTCGTAAGGTTTCTATTGAATAGGCGGGCGGGTTACCCGTAGGTTTGATTTAGTGAACCCATGACCCACCCATTGGACATGCGGGTTGGGTTGGGTTAAACCATGGAATGAGCAATTTTTTAACGGTGTGGGTGCGATTTGAATTGACGGGTTGGCGCATTATCGATTTTTCTGAACACCCTTACTTGGGGACCACTGTGGATGTTATAAATGACTTATTCAAAATATAAAGACTGAAATGATGACTTTTGTAAGTTCGTAAACCTTTTTGACGTTTAATCCATACGATAAAAGTAAACAAATATTTTTTAGATGGACTATGTGGTTGTACAATTGGCTTAACGATACAAATATATTATGTAATTAATTCTAAGGGTAAAATGTATATCAGTTGACTGATATAAAGTTATATCAGTTGCAACTT
>JAYMTK010002305.1:0-14176 GCA_036897405.1 Pelargonium myrrhifolium | reverse complement strand
TCATTCTTTAGTGTTACATTTTTTGCCTTTTATCAAAATGATCTAAAATACTCTGAAAGATTAAGATGTAACCATAATACTTAACTGCAGGGTTTGGGTCTAGGTCCCTTGTTTTTTGCCTTTCTTTGTTTTTTTTTTGGTAACATAGTTTTTAACCCCCTGAACTTACACGAATTTTGGATTAGGCCTTTGCTGACGTGGCACACCTGTCGACGTGGATGCTGACATGGCGGTGCGAAACCGGTTGTAACCAATCAATTGGACCTAAACCATAATTTTTGATAAATCCAAGGGGCTCCACAAGGGGAAACTCTAAATAGGGGCATAATCTAAAATTCATGCAAGTCCAGGAAGTTTAGAACCATTTTGCCCTTTAAATTATATTAAATAGTTAATTTTGTTCGGTTATTTTGCTTACTTGGAGTTGGTAGGTTATGTAATGGTCACGTGAGTCATTTAATACGAGTAGACTATCTCGTCAATTAAATAATTGAATAAAAATAATTTTTTAATATATTTTAAATTATACATCATACTATTTACCAAATAAACTAACGACAAAATCATTTTAAGTCTATATGTAAAAGTTAAGTAATTATCTTATGTTAATATAAAATGTAAAGATTAAATTGAGTTCATATATTGGAGTTCTTACCTTAAATTAAAGGGGTTATGACAATAAGCACCCATGAACTTTTCGCTCCTCCAATTTGCATTCTTGAATTTTGATATGTAACTTTTAGTACCTTTGATGTATCAAAAACATCTTACCGTTTATGAATCCGTCCGTTAGCATAGGTAATGACCAAAATGCCCTCAAAAAAATAATATCAAATTAAAAAAAAAACATATCAGATCATATTTGATCTGATCTGATAAATCCTCTCATTCCCAAACCCTCCCAAACAACTCTCTCATTCCCAAACAACCAGATCAAATCCTCTCGTTCCCAAACCACAACCCACAAAACCAAATCATGGCAGTGAGGAAGAATGAAAAAGGAGGAGTTACGATGAGCCTCCGCTGCTGAACGATTTGGCCTCGCAAGTCCCCCTTCTTCTCCAATATGGGCTCGCCGCTTGCCTTCGCCGCTCGCTCACCGACCCATCCTCCCTGATCTGGGCTCGCCATGGCCTCTCCAGCTCGAGGTTGGCCTTGTCGTGGCCTCTCTGGCTCGTGGCAAGTTGGAGCAGGACTGGCGCCGGTACAGGTGTGGCAGCGGAGGAGGAGAGCCATGGATGCTGTAGTTTTTAGGGCTTTATTTGTAGAGAAGAGAGATGACTACGGATGTGGCTATGGAATCGTGAAGTGTCGAAGGAGAGAGAGATAGACGTGCTTTTCGAACGGATCAAAAACTGAAATCACTTCCATTTCTTCGTCAATTTCGTGCTCCATTTATTTTTTGTAGTCATGGTACTTTTGTGTTCCTTTTTTGTCTCTGTGTTGATCTAAAACACAGATTTGCTTTCCTCCTCTGTAAATTTTTTGGTTAGGGTTTTGATTTTTTGTTACGTCAATTTTGTTAGGGTATAGTTTTATAAATGATTATTTGTTTAAATTTGTTGAATGATTTCATAATTTCAGTTGAGATTTTGTATTAAAAAAAAACTATCTATGCATGGAACTTGTTATGAGATTTGTAAAGTTTTGAGCTTTTCCGGCAAAATGATGAACTTTCCGACAAGACCATGAATTTTCCGATGAATTTATGAAATTTTCGGCGAGTGTATAAAGTGTAAGGTGAAACAATGAAAATTCCGGTAAGACATTTTATTTTCCGGCAAAATTTGGTTGAAGAAAATGAATAGTGAAAAGCATTTTGAGAATTTTCAAAAATAAATTGGTCGTTCATAGTTGAGCGGATAGTTCAAGAATACTTACTGTAAATTAAAATGACATCAGCCTCATTTCAAATTTTTATTACAAACCCTTCCTAAAACCCTAATCATGTAACATTGAGGGAGTCAATATGATTTCACCAGTTGTTCATGTGAAGAAGTGACTTGCGTTTAAAAATTGTATTCGTGTTATGCCAAAGGGAGTCAATAAACTGTAGCCAACATTTGCTTGTTGCCTACATTTGTTTCAGTATATTGTGCAGAACATGACCAAGTGATCTGCATGACTAACTTGCAAAATGTGGACCAAGAAACGACAACTCTGATGAACAAGTGTGGGTCGAGAGCAGGTCGCTGTGAAACCCTAATTGAAAATTTTCCAAAGAAACATCCAAATTCCAAACCAGAGAAGACTAGGTGAATGTATGTATATGCTAATTGTATGAAGATCATGGTTAACATACTAATAGACAGTGCATTTTATTTAGAAATGGATTTATCCAGGTACATTCATATTTTAAAAGGCATAAGCTTCACTCAGTACTCGAAACTAAGTTCAACCGTTGATCTTCGATGCCCATCCCGCAACCACATATTTCTTTTCAGCCTTGGTCTTCTGGAAAGACTCGCGGGAGAAACATATCTGCAGAATCAGATAACAAAATTCAGTTTAAATATTGCAAATATGCTATCAAATCCTCGAAAACTAAAAGAAAACTACATGTATATGACAATGTAGTAGGCAAAAACCTTTTCCTGGTATCAATGTTATCATGGAAACCAGGAAACTAAGATCCTATCAGACTGCATGAGTTGTTTCAAGCATGAACTTCACACTCTAAAACTGCTCTGAGAGAATTATCCAGCAATAAGACCATAACAAAACTTGGGGAAATTTAAACTGATGCCGCAACTTGACATGGCACAATCTAAACCACATTATGTGGGATAATTTTTATGTCTCAACTCTAACGTCCACAACCACCTTACAAAAGGAGTGTTCAAGTGCATTCTAACATTTATGCAGAAGCTATGTACACTGCAATATACAGAACAAACCAGAGCATAAAACAGACCAATCGTAGCCCCCTAAAGAGAAAGATGAAAATGGCCAAGACAGGTTCTTCAGTGGAGTAGCTGATCTTAATTAGTGAAAATCCTATGACTTCTAGATTAAAAGAAAAAAAAAAAAGGAAAATGTAGAGAAAAGGTAAATACTTCAAGAAGGTAAAACATGTACTAGCTCCTAGAAAGTAGTAGCACTTAACTCGACTCCTCCCACAGTCCCACCTTTTTTCTTCTATTTCACATACTATAATGCTCTATGGACTACATCTATTTGAAACAGAACTTCCCTCTACACTCTTCCAGAGCATAAGCAAGCTATTGAGAAACTACATCATTATATGCCAATGAGAGGGGGTTTTGCTTTACAGCTTTTTACCAAAATAATAAAACTTAACAATACTAAAAAATTCTCTACCATACCCATAAAAAATATATATACATATAGATGCCAATAAGATGATTAACTAACAATCAGTCAGAATGAAATAAAAAAGAGCACCAGTGATCTATATGAACTACTGCAACTATTTACCTTCATGTAGTTGTTGACATGACACAGGCTTTCAGGGACGGTCCACTTCTTGTAATGGCCAAGAGCAACCTCAAGATGATACAGCTTTGGCATCAAGCTCAGATCAACATCAGAGATCTTTTCCCCAGCAATGAATGGACCCTGATTAAATTCTCAGATAAATTAGTTGAACCACCATTCAACTATAAAGGAAGCATACTTTCTAACCAAATTTCAGTTTCAGCATACATACATGTGCCTTGAGATGCTCATCCAACGCCTTCAACTCTTCAAGCATAGCTTGTTCTGTCCCATCACTGGGATCCTTGCTCTTCGCAAATGCAACAAAAGTCGAAAATATCTTTCCCCCTCTGCAGCCTCGCAATTTATAGCAACCAAAGTCAGACAAAACAAATTGGATTCTTACGAACAAACACAGATCCAATGGAAGCTAGTTGAGCAAGCATAGCATATTTTCTCTCATCCTTATACACAAAACACAGTAACTTCCACAAGACACATAACAAGCAAAAATAACATATCTATGCCAAACCCGAAAACAGCCATAACCAAGCCATTTCCCAAACAATCCACTCCTCTTCGGATCTTCTACTCGTATTTCCGATTTTCCTCTTCCTATCCACTCCATCCTATCTAATATCATCTACTTGGTCAAATCATGTGTTGTCAAGTATCAACTACTCCCTACTACTTTCCAAGTTAACTTAGGACTAAAACCCCAAATCATTAGTTTCTCCAAACTAAATTCTTACCCTCACTCCTTTGCACATATCCAAACCAACTTAGGCCGTACCAGAAATAAATAGACAACTACTATGCGATTGAGCAAACACAACACTCAAGAATAGTACTCTGCAACCACAAGGCACCATCCAAAAAATCAAGACAGAAACTTTAAGAGGTAGAGGAGGAGCATACACAGAGGCAAATTCAGGAGGAGTGACAAGAGAAGGTTCGGGATATTTCTGCTCCAGGATTCCGACAATCACATCGGAGTCAGCCACCCATTTGTCATCAACCTTCAGCAACGGGACCTTCCCTTCTGGGCTGATTTCAAGAAACCTGTAAATGAAACCAAAATCAACCACAACCCATGTGCTTAAAAATCACCAGAAACTTGAAGTAAGCTCATATGTGTATTCAATTCGTGTAAAGATCTGATCTTTGAAAGTACCATTGGGGCTTGTCGCTGAGATTGATGAGGTGCATACTGTAGGGGATTTTCTTCTCCTCCAGAGTGAGGAGCACTCTTTGAGAAAATGGACCTAGAAATTAACCCAGAAATGGATCAAAAATCAAAACCCACAAAAAAAGAAGGAAAATCGAAAACCCAGAAGCAGAAAAAAGGAGAAGAAGAATAAGGTGAGGAACGTACAGTCGCCGAGAACATCAGGAGCGCCAACGGCAGCCTTGACGCACACTTCCAGAGCCATTTTTGGTCGCTGAGATGGGAGGGATTGTGGAGGAGAAGAGACTAGAAAGAAGTAGAGTAAAGAGTGTGCTTGAGAGAGAGAGAGAAATGTGTAGCTACAAAAAGCAGATTCGATGCTATATATAATGTGTCAATCAATGTGATGGGTCCTATTGTCTTAAAATCAGCGTCCCATTTCCAAATGAGGAACAGAGGAAGGGGGTTGTTTAGTTACATTTGGCACGAAACTCAATTTGATTCTTACACTTTTATTGTATCAGAGTTAGTATCAACACTTTTATTTTGCACTTAATTCAATACTTATCGTCAATTTCCGTCAATTTGTCTGTCAAATGCTGATCTGAACTGTCTCGCTGGAAAAAAAAGTCAATGTGGCGAGCTTACATGGATTTTTAAAAATAATAATAAATAAATAATAATAATAAATAATTAAAAAAACAAATCTACAGTTCTGCAACGGCGACCACGGCCGGATCTGAAAAAAGGGAGGTGGCCAAATCTTTGCTGGATGTGCACGATGGTGACCAACAACGGCCACAACGGAGGCTTGGAGCGGACGGCGTCGGGGAAGATGGTCCTGCCGGTGTTATCGAGCCAACCACGGCAGCCGAAGTTCGCGATTCCACCATGGCTGCCGGATTTCGCGAGTCCGCCACGCCTGCCGGAGTTCACGAGTCCACCACGGCCTCCTCCCTCTTTGGTTCGAATAGAAGCAAAGTTGTGTGGCCGGATCTGTACAGAGCAGCCATCGTCGTCGGTCAGATCTCCGTCTAACGGAGCAGTCATCGTCGGCGAAGTCCACTAGGTGGCTTGGAGCGAGCTTCTTCCACGGACGACAGCCGATGCCTTCGCCGGAAATCCATTAAGCTTCGCCGCCGGAGACTAGTTGTTGCCGCTGCCGGTCTCCGCCCTTTGCTCCGTCGAGATCCTCCATCTCTGTTCTTTCTTTTTAAAATTTGTTTATTACTTTATTATTATTTTTAATCATAACTTGACCACGTCAGCAAATGGCATGTATATTGTTGCCACGTCAGTGAGTGTTTTTTTCCACCATGGCGGTTTGAAGTCCACATGAAGTCCACGTATGTGAGACTTAACGGACGAATTAACGGGAGTTGACGGTAGGTAACAAATTGGGTTCAAAATTAAAATATGGGTACTAGATTAGGTGAGAAATAAAAATGTGGGTACCAACTGTGGTACAATAAAAGTTTGGGTATTAAATTGAGCTTCGCACCAAAATTTGGATACCAAATTTGCCTTTATCTCTTCATAGAAGGGAAAAAATTGTATAGCGGCACAATTTTTTAATTTGAAAAACTGCAAAATAAAAAACTTGGAAACAATTTTTCAAAATAGCTTATAAATCAAAAACATTTTTTTAGTTGAACTCATTTTTTTTTATGTCAGTTGCAATTTAACAAAGCATCACCTCATTTAAAATCACTTATACCCACCCAAGTGAATTTGGGGGAGCGGAGCGAGCCGTCCGGATCCATGATTTTATATCAGTTGACTGATATAAAGTTATATCAGTTACAACTTAACAAAGCCAATGAGGTGATGACACCTCATTTAAAACTACTTATACCCACACAAGTGAATTTGGGGAAGCAGAGCGACCCGTCGGATCCATGATTTTAAATGAGGTGTCACCACCTTATTAGTGCAATTGATATAACTTTATATCAGTCAATTGATATACATTAAACCCATTATATGAATCAACTAAAAATAATTAACACCTTAAACAAAAAAAATTAAAAATAATAATCAATTTTAGTTAATTGGATTGACACGACTTTTCATAAGTCTCCCAACGCTTTTTCGCATATATCGAATTTAAACGCTTATGAGCCGACATTCGGACCCAAATTCAGTCGACACTTCGAAATGATATGTAGTTACCCCGACATGTAAAACAACATTTATGTATCTATCGGAACAAGTCCCAAGGTCATATGACACCATTTAAGGGTCCAAATCGACAAAAATCGGTTTCGTCATGGATACGTTGGCCTAGGTGCGTTTTTTTTCCAACTTGAGTTATATGACAATTCAAAGTTACTAGAAAATGAGAAACAACTCCTCGATTATAAAAAACCAACTTTCGTACTGATCTAAGGTCACTTATGGGTCCAAATTCTTGAAAACGATTTCGGTCACAGATACGTGACATGAAATCAGATATTTTTATATTGCCATCATTGGAAAATGAAGGTCACTTGAACACGGAAAATGACTCAACGATTCAAACGGACCAAGTACTTAAGCAATACAACATGATTTAAGCCTCCAAATTACTGAAAAACGATTTTGATCATGGATACGTGACCCAAAACCGAATGTTTTTGTATCGCGCTCCTTGGAAAAGAAAGATCATTTGTACATGGGAAATGACTCCAAGATTCCAGCGAATCAAGTCCTAAAGCAATCCGACGTCATTTAGGCTTCTAAATCACTGAAAAATGATTTTGGTCAAGGATATGCAACCCAAATTTGGATAATTTCATATTGTTCTCCTTGGAAAAAGAATTTCATCGGAAAATGAGAAATGATTACATGATTTCAATGGATCAAGTCTCGAAGAAATATGATGTCATTTAGACCTCAAAGTCATTGAAAAACAATTTCGGTCACAGATACGTGACTCGAAACATATATTTTCATTTTGCGCTCATTGGAAAAAGAAGGTCATCTAAACATGGGAAATGACTCCATGATTCCAACAGATCATGTCCCGAAGCAATCTGGCGTCATTTAGTTCGGCACGACTATGTGACCTGAAATCAGATAATTTCGTCTTGTGTTTCATGAAAAAACAATATCACTTTAACATGGGAAACAACCTCCCGAATTTAATGGAATAAGTTTCAAACACAATCGAGTTCATTTGAGGGCCCGAATCGACAATATTAGTCCAATTTCGACTATCCGAATCGTTTTTTACGTATATTTAATATATGTTTCGCGGTGAATTGAGACCACCCGAACGCTACATCATCATCACATAATCGCGGTTTCATGATCATTACATCATCTTTATATGTTGTGTAATTAAAAAACAAATATTCTATATTCATGCATAAAAATTGAAAATGAAAACAAAGAACTCAAAATCAGAAAATTGTTTTAACTAAATAAGTTTTCCAAAAAAATTTGTTTCCCATAGAAAACATAAAACAGAAATCTATTTTTTAGAAAAACATAAAACATAAAATGAAAACTGTTTTCCATAATTAAACGCACCCAAAATAATTATTTATCGAACAAACGGAAATGATTTTTTTATTTGTTTTTGTTTTGAGTAAGGGGTAAAATATCATTAAGGAGAATCAAAACACAAAGTGGGATAGAAATACACGGGACACTCAATTTCGCTCCAATTACCTCTACCCGCTTTATGTTCAGTGCCTCTAGGGATCAAATGAGCCACTAAATTTATGGTGCATTTAACACAAGTAAAACCAATAGACTTGAATCCCTCTCTTAATAATTGACAGTCCCTAATAAGTATATCATATGAACTACGAAGCACAAAGTTGGAATTAATATCCGAAACAACCTCAGAAGCATCGCTTTCGATGATAACTTTTCGTCAACTTTCACGATGTAACCATACAAGAGCCTCATGAATTGCCCGAGCTTCAAAAATGAAGGACTTCCTATCGTCTCCTTCCCACCTCCACCATCCACCACCCTCCCACAACTCATTCGAATTGCGTGCAACCCAACCCACTCCAACTCCCTTCCCTGACTCAAACGTGGCAACATTCAAGTTGACTTTAATAACCTTCTATCCCGACTTCTCCCACACGGACCTTTGCCGCTGACCCCGACCCCCTGCATTGGCAGACCCACCCCAACCTCAACCTTACCCACCGACCTCCATTCCTCTCTCGTATCTCGAGCCACTTCCCCCACACTCATACGAACGTCTTGCCACACATGTATCGGTGTCTCCACAAAGCCCACCCCCAAGTACAGAGCCTTACCAAGATCATCAGAATTGAGACTCTTGCTCACCCACTCCCAAGCATCATTAAACCCTTGAACAGTCCCACTCAATCCCACCAGCTGCCAAACATCATAAACCCCATTACAGTGGAGGATCGCATGCTTAATGGTCTCTAGGAGGGTACAACAAAATTTGCACCAATCCGGAATATCAAATCCTTCTTGCAAAGTATGAACGTCGTTGGCAAGCAACCCGATACAATTTTCCACCAATTCTTTTTTTTAGGTTGAATCGATGCGTCCCGCAAACCTTTTCATACTACTTTTATCGATTCGTCCACCACTTTCAGTTTAAGAAACTTGTACGCACTACGCACCTAAAATGAACTCGACCTCAAGAGCCCCAAACCTCTCATATGAATTCCAGACAATAATAGACAGAAAAAATTCCCAAAATTTAATTTTGCACCTCAACAGGGAAAATAGCATTCATTTGAAACTCATTCCATTCACTACCGCACAAAGCGATCAATTCGTCAATCCTTGCCACCAATCTTATAAATCACGAATTACAACCCACTTCAACATCATCACTAACATATTTATCAACATAAATTAGATTAGTCCTTTCATTACCTAGTCTCCATTTTGAGCCCGAAGCATAAGATATTGAGTAGAAAAAAATGATCTCCACGCATAACCTGGGTTCGAATCCAATAAGAATGTGAGAAATATTTACCTTTAAATAATCTGCTGAACAATGAATTCGAGTTGTTCATAAGGCGTCATCCTTGCTTATCGAGAAGAGCAAGATTGAAATCCTTCACGCTATGATGACCCAATCCCCCAACTGACTTACTTAAGCATAAACGTTTCCATACACACCAGTGAATAGATCTTTCGATCCACTCGAACCCGTTGAGCCCCACCAATACGAGTTCCACAATTTCTCTAACGCATCACAAATGGTCTTGGAGATAAGATAAACACTCATTAGATAAGTCGGGAGATCATGTTCTATTGATTTTAATAGCACGTCATTTCCCGCAATTGTTACCCATGTTTTGTTTCAACCTCCCAAATGGGTCCAAACCGAGTCAAGGAAAAATTAACAATTTGGAGCTTATTGTGCCCTATACCCACTGAAACTACGCACAAACGAAAATGATTTGTGCATAATCACTACACCATATTGAGCTATTTTTTACATAAAAAAATTGAGTAGTAAAGAAATTATTTTATTTATGAACAAATAAAACTGTTAAAATTAAAAATCCATGCAGGAACAGGTTCCTATATGGTTGTGCCGGAAAACATAATTGAATCCCCCAAGTAACTTGTATTACATCCAAACCCAGAAATCACCCTAAGAAACCAATTGTTGGTTTTATTCTAAACCAAGTGCAGACCAGAGGCACTAACTAACATCTCCCCTCAACCTGACTTGCCTTATACCTTAACCGATCCCCAGTACCCCTGCGGTCCCAACTTCTTCTGCGAAAACAACCGCACTGGAGCTCGAAGCAGTACTAATATACTCTTTGTGGACCTAGTTCACCAGGTATGCTCCCTCCATGTTTTTTTTGGTGCGCTTTTCCAATCACACGTAACAACTCCCCTCCCCTTTTTCACTTTAGGGTTGGAGCCAACGCCATGTATGTACCGCGAATAGCTTTTGCACCTGTGTCGCCACCTATATCTGCTAACTCCATATATTCAAAAAGCATAACAAAGTCCCAACACAAAGCTCACCAACAGTGAGAGCTCTTCACATATGAGAAAACTATAATACAAATACTATCTCTGAACCTCAACTGCCATTGCCAAGTCCCAAGCCGTCGCCGCCTTAGATTTGCAGAAACCCTAGTCGCTTGACATATTAAGCATGTATATACAAACCGTATTTTATACACTGAAAATATCACATATGGAAATACGAGCTATTTTATTAATAAAAATACAAAATTATAAATAAATTTTGCAAATACCTTTAGTGATAATATTGATTAATATATAAAAATAAAAATAAAAATTTAGAGACTCTAAAGTTTTAGTGTTAAAGCTTATGAATTTATAAAAACAAGTTTTTACTTGTTTGGTGCATCTATTTATCTACTGCAGCTCAATGTCTAAATGTTTTATAAAATTATTTGGTTGTGAGCTCTACTTTGTTCGATTTTCAGACATTTCCAGTTCACGTAAGCTCCTGCAAAAGATTCTTCCATAGTAAAGGAAGGATATGAGAGAAATAATGTACCTCATGTGGGACAATTCATGCCCAAAATGTTCTTGAATTGGCTTGGTTATTAACAAACTTAACTTTATATTGTTATGATTGACCCAAAAATATGTAGTAAGGTCGACATATATGTTATGGTCGATCTTATAATTAAATTATACACGTGTTTAGTGTTTGCATTATACCATGAATTGTCACGATCAACCAATAGTCAAGCCTCTAACAACAACGCGTAATCACATAATCGAACCTCTAACAACAACGCCTAATCACATAGTCGAGCCTAAAGAAATCTTCGAACCGATCTAAATCACAACAACCTTTACTTATTAATGCTTCAAATCAAATCAGTTATATCGATGTATTTTTTTCTCACTTATGTACTGTATGTAGTAGTGTAAATTGAGTTTCATAAAATAGAAATCTAATATTACTTTTTTACTAACTACTAACCATGTGCAACTCATGTGACTAACAATTGTTAACTTTTTCGTTAACGTTTTTCTCAAAATTAAATTTCTAGGCATTGGTAAAGAGATTGAATTGTTCAGATATCATTTATGATTTTAAAATAGTAGGAGAATTATTTGTGATTTAGGTGCACATAGCACTATTATGAAATAGACTAATTGTTAATGGAAAAATGTCCTCATGGGTCCTTGTACTATCCAATTTGTTCAATGGGGGTCCTTGAACTTTAATTCATTCCATAGGAGTCATAGTATGACTAAAATTGTTCTCGCGAGGTCCATTCCGTTAAATTATTAATGGAATCCGATAAAACTAACTGGCATCGTTAAAAATTAATATAAAAAAGACTTTTTACTATTTTGTCCTTTAAATTTCTCATTTTATTTTGCTTTCACCATCTTTTTCTCCGTATCAGCAACCATTTTTCTAGTAATTGAAAGACACAATGTCTTGAAACTTCTGGTCACCGGAATATGAAATGTTCATAAATAATTCATTTTAATCATTCTTTTTCATATTTTCACATTAATATCAAATTTGTAATCAACATCGCGACAAAACAAAATTGAAATACACATCTTTAATCTACAGGTCAAACATCAATTTTGTGCACTAATAGCAAACAAAAAATTAAATGAAAATTTTCAATAAAATACCCTAACTATAATCATCTGCCATAACATAACAAACCTGACAAATTTCCTCAATCTTATCATAACAAAATTAAATGAAAAATACCCTAACTACAATCATCCATAAAAAAATAAAAACATTAGATCTGGGCTGAGATTTCTTGCTCTGATGAGATAAGAAAATCAGATGAAACTCTGTGATTTGCTCTGATTGGACTAGCGCTTGCTCCGATGGTCATGGTCACAGATTTGTCATCCACCAGTTGCAGAAGAGAGCGACGGGATGGTAGAGCGGTTGGGGATGAGGTCAAACACCGATGTTTCGACGGTTGACTTTTGGCAGAAAGGGTGGAGCAATAGTGTCTCGGGCGGTGGCAGGTCGCCGAATTTTGGCTCATTTTCCTCCTATGTTCATTGGGATTTTCATTTGAGAATTTTTTTCTAGTTGGGTAGGCTGAGCTCCGACAACTTTCTGGTTGAAGTGGTGACTTATGATTTTGACATTATCTGAGGGTAGGAATGGAAATGAATATCTTCAATTACCAACCCATACGAGCTCTGCAGCTTGATCTCGCTCTTGACATCCTTCACCAAATTGATCGAGTCACACTCGAAATCTATCTCTCTCAGGCCTCTCTTAACAGCCCACACCACCGCCTCCCGAAGCCCTAAAGCCTCACCCTACTGCGCATCCCTCTCCATCCAAATCCACCTCCTCCATCCTCCTCCCTACCATTGACCATCCTGGTCCCTCGCCCCCACCATACTGTAATGCCCTCCAAACCTCCCACCACCGCAGCATCCACGTTAACATTCAACCTCCCATCACTCGGCTTGAACCAGCACCGACCCCCTATTGGCGAACTCTCCCAGCTATGCCCCCACCAACCTGCAGCACCCCAGGTACACTCTTCGCCTCCACAGCCACCTTCCAGCTCTGTCTCGTTTCATTCGCTATCCGCTCCATTGAGTTAGTCTCCAACCTCGTATCCTGCCAATAAACCAAATTCCTTCTTCTCCAAAGAGCCCAACCCGCATACAAAGCTCTTTCTATCACCTGACCCGAGACATTCTTACCAACCACGCCATCCACTCCCACACGGATTGATGGTCGAGAACACTCCCCTCCAAACCCACCCTTCTCCATAGCTCCCTCCCCTCAAAACAATGCAACAATGCATGTTCAATAATTTTCGGGCTAGCAGCACATACACAACAAACATCCACCACATCCGTCTTCCTATTACTCAACCTATTTGTTACGGCCATCGCACCATTCATCACTTTCCACCAAAATAGCTTCACTTTTGGTTGAACCTGAGCATTCCATAATCCCTTCCACACCTCACGGGTTTCCTCCTCCACCAGCCGCAACATGTTATAAGCACTCTTCACTGAATACACCCCCGAACGTTCCAAACCCCACACCCAATTATCTTCCACATTTTGAAACGGGAGAGCAATACTTAGAATTTTTCTCCTATCATTCTCAAAAAAAGCACCTGCCACCCTATCTTCATTCCAACATCCTTTTTCTTCCCCTATGATCATCCATACTCGAGCATTGCGATCCAACACCCGAAAGCCCGGGCTCACACAACTTCCATCCGGGAACCACATGTCCCTGTATACCTCAATCTTCTTACCATTCCCTACCCTCCACCTTATTCCATCCCGTACCACACTCTGACTTGCCATAATGGACCTCCATGTATAACTTGGAGCCGCCCCCAACATCGCCTCCAAAAAAGACTGATTCGGGAAGTACTTTCCCCTGAACACTCTCATAAATAAACAATCCGGGTTCGTAAGCAAACGCCACCCTTTCTTTCCCAAAAGTGCCAAATTAAAATCACGTACCTTCCTAAATCCGAGGCCACCCGACAATTTACTCATACACATTCTGTCCCACGCAAGCCAGTGAATTGCCCTACTATCACCTCTCCCGGTCTTCTACCAAAACTTGTTCCAAACCTTCTTAAGGGCATCGGCCACACCACAAGGAAT
>JAYMTK010002304.1:0-14176 GCA_036897405.1 Pelargonium myrrhifolium | reverse complement strand
GAAAGTGTTAATTAGAGATAGTGAACGTTTGAGAGGGTTTTATCTCGCGTCCCACGAACCTTCAGTCAGAGTTGTTCGGTCTGTTTTCGGTTCAAACTATGAGTGGAGTCTGTAATAGAATCCATGTTGTGACTAAAGGTAACATCTTTTTTATATTAATACATCTATGTTTCCGTTTCAAAAAAAAAAATAGAATATTGTTTTGTGAAAACCAAAATGCATTAGATAGATAATAAGCCCATGTTTTAGAAATATCAAACCTACCTAAATTAGCTAACTGATGGACGCAATTCCGAAAAATCATTTACAAAAATCAACTTTTAAATTATTAAATAAACTTTTAATATATTCTCCACCGATCCAAACTTCCAAATCTCTAAAAGTTCGCTAAAAGAAATTCTTGCACATAAAAACCGAGTCAAATCAAAATAGCATAGTAGGTTTAAGTGTTCATCTGATGGCCAAAATCACGCACAAGGCAAATAATCTATATTTTCTAGACACGTCCATGTGAGTCGGGTAAAATAACGCACACGTTATTGTCAAATTATTATTTAACCTAACTAACTTTCGGATTAAATTCGATTCAAATGTTTTTAGATAAATAGTTGGTCAGACAAATTTGATGCAATGCATTTGCGTATAAAACCCAAACACGCGTAGATCTGGCAAAACGGACCCGTACCCGTGGGTACTCGTCACCCGACCCTAAAAATATCGTGTTCGAGTTTTATTTTTTTAATCTTAAAAAAATTGAGTCGGGTTAGTTTCAGGTATGCCCGCTATTTTATACCTAAAACCCGTTGTTGTACCCTATCCCGACCCAGATTTGATCCGGGTTACTCATTTTCAAGTTGAACGGAGAAAATCCGACCCGAATCTTGAATTGCCACGTGAAGTCTTAGTTTTCAAAGCTTAGTTGCAAAACGATGGGTTTCAAAGGAAACACGAAACGGCACCGTATGGTGAGTTCGGATATTTGGATTCAGATTCAACAAAAGGAGAAGGAGCTTCAAGCCTGCAACAAAGAGAGAGAGACTGTGGAGACAAAGACGCAAACTTTAACTTCGAAGCCAATCTGAGATCCCTCTCAGCCGTCGCCAACACCGATCCCGGAGCTCGCGGCCGTCGGAGATCGGAACATCTCCTCAAAAAGTATCGTCAATTCATAAAAAAATGGGTGTAGGGTTCGTGGTTGGGGTCCTCGGAATCGCAATTCTCGCTCATGCTGCTTACTCCACCGTCCAATGTAACAATGTTTTGAATCTTATATACATATATATCTGTATGTGCACGCCTTGGATTCGAAATTGATTTGGGTTTTTGGTTGCAGATAGGGGTTTATTGAAGATCATGGAAGAAGAGTTCTCTGGACCTCCTTTGAATGTGAGGTTTTTTTTTTTAATATACAAAAATCAAATTTTGTTGTAACTGTGTTGTATTAATTTGACTTTGATTCGATGGGTTGGGTTGGTTTTTGAGTGCAGGTGGTGGCTGAATTGCTTCTAGGGTTAGTGCTTTGTATGTGGGCAGCTCTAACAGTGCCTGGAAATTTCCTATCAATTCATCCAGATTCAGAAGAAAACAGGTTTTTTTTTTTCTTATTCTCTTTCAACTTGTTAATTTTGTATGTGTTTGTTTAGTGCCTCTATTGCATAGACACTGGTACGAGATATGGAACACGATACGCTAAGAATATGTTCAATAATGATAAGTATAATTTATATTTGCTATATTAGTGCATATAAGTCAACATAAAGTCATGCTCGTCAATGTGTTTTAGAGTGTCAGATATTTATCTACTTGAAAACACTATTAGAAATTCGAGGACACCGGACACGTATTGAAAGAGTGTTTGAGTGTCCAAGAGTCCGATATGTATCGGGCACGGATATATTGAGAAGATGAGAGTGTTCGCAGATCATAGTTTAGTGCTATACCTATAAGAAGCGCAATGAATTTTGGGATGCTGGAACTCATTGTTATCAGGAAAAGATGAATTTTAGATGCCGAATTGAACTGATACTAAAGAAAAAGGATATTGTGTTCAATAAATTCAATCATCTTGGTATGTGGTTAAATTGTAAAAATTGTGTGGCATATAACCTTTTTGTTCTTTGGTTTTCATGGCATATTAGTGTTTAATGTGACCTCTGCAAGTTCTGACGGGACTTGGTGGGAGATATTTGTGATGTTCTCGTGAGTTTCAGATATTGTTTCAAGAGAATGAGTGTGCATTTTGAAAGGCATTGTTTTTTGGGAATAAGAAGGAAGGAGTGCTTTGTGTATAAGTTCACTTATATAATTTTTTTTTCACGGGACGACCTTTGGTTCAGTTAGTTCACTGCCAACTTGTTCTCTTTATAACAAACACTCAATTGGGCAAGTGTTTAATTTCACTTGGTCTCTCGAGGTCTCAAGTTTGAGTCTCGGTGTTTGTACGCTTGGTGATCACAAAGAAAAAAAAAACAAAAAAAACTTGGTTCTCTTTATACCTTGAAGACACTGAGAAAGATGAGCTATAATGGAGCTCTACTCATTTAAATTATTGTTGCAGTAATTGTGTGGAAAGATCCTTGGAATACATAGGAGTTAGTATCTATGAGCTTTATCGTTACTCTGTTTTGTGGGCAAAAAGGAGTTTCATTATGCTGGTTGATCCGTAAATATATACTAAACGCACATGTATGATAACATTTCTTTTCCCAAAGCATATGTACATACGCATATTTGTGGAATAGGGACATTTATTTATTTTTCTAGCTTTGATGCAACGCCAAAATTATAAGAAGCATTATGTTTAGGTAGATTAGAAGATTAACATTTACACTGTAGCCATGTATCATCCATTATGTCTCATTGATGCACTTGGATGGTTGCATACTTGCGAGTGACTGGAACACACCTATACTCATCCTCGATATTGATACAATTTTGGAGAATGTCCCAAATTGTTTCCCTTAGTATCCATTTTGTTCCAACTTAGTCTCTATATATTTAGAGTTATATTGGTTCCCAATTGCTTACGAAATGCGACTGTTTTGGAGCAAAAGTGTATACTACTAAGAGGATGGTTATGGGATATAATCCAACATTTTCTATGAAACTGCTAAGTTGACTACTTTATTATGAATGCTTGGCAAAAAGTTGTCTTGACATATATATTTGTCTTGGATTGCAGGATAGTTTCTTTACCGGCCAATTTAGACTTCATGATTTTCAACCATCGTGCCAGGGCGTCTCCTTTGGGAATAGATATGAAGTTGACCCATTGAAGAAGTGAATCATCTTCTTGGAGGTCATTTGACGAAAACTCCGTTTTCGTGTCCTTTCTCGAACCTAAGAAATGTGTTTGGTGACAAATTAATGCTCTAGTCCACACTTGTTGACATTTTACCCTTTGTAATTTGCTTATGGAGCTTAGAGATACCTTTTTTGTGCTTTCTTGATAATTTTGAATCATGTTTTGTTGAATTTTTGAGGATATTTTAGGAATCATCCCTGCAATAAGCTTTGTTTCGAATGACATGATGGCTTAGAACAAAGCATAAATAAATGCACAAACCAGAATAATGACCTGAAATAACAATCCATTCAAGCTCACTACAGGTTAACATGACAGATAATTGCAGTAGACATTGTTCTCTTTTATCTGTAGAGCTTTTAGTACACCATTCTGAAACCAAAAGCTCTACAGATAAAAGAGAACAAACACGTGCAGAGTTGGAGGTAAGACAGACAGGTCACTGAGCCTACCAAAACCAACTCTGATACAACCATGTTAAACTTTGTTACAACCCAAAAGTTCATGCTGATTGATAATAGTCAAACTAGTGTATCACGTGGCGATGGACTCCATGACTGCAAAACTTGAAGGAATCATTACAACTATGCACAAGAAAATGTCACTTGTATAACATATTTGATACCTCTACATCCATGGAAACACTTGCAAACTTAATCTAGCCTTCACTTCATATTACTTCACATTCCATAAAACAATTCTAGATTTCTAGCAGTCACTTCTCCAAACAAACTCCATGGCTTGGAATCTGGAAGCCATACCAAACAGATGAACAACAGAGCTCAGTTATCTAAAACTGTGTATGATACTGTACAACAAAACTGTCAGCAATGCAAGTTCAGGTATGCAACTGTACAACAACGAGTCAGCAATGCGAGTTCAGATATTTAAAACTGTGTATGCGTGCAACAAAAAGTCTCCAAAACTGTCGGCAATGCAAGTTCAGGTATGCAATTGTACAACAAAGAGTCAGCAATGCGAGTTCAGATATTTAAAACTGTGTATGCACGCAACAAAAAGTCTACAAATCTGTCAGCAATGCAAGTTCAGCTATGCAATTGTACAACAAAGAGTCAGTAACGCGAGTTCAGATATTTAAAACTGTGTATGGGTGCAACAAAAAGTCTTCAAGATTTAAGACAGCATAAGCCACAGCATCAATATCAGTTATAAATGTCTAATACATCTATATTCTTATTATATCAACTGAACAGTTGCTACTTGCTAGTAGAAAAGAATAAAGAAGATCACATAAGCCACAAACATTAATATCAGTTATAAATGTCTAATGCAAAGAAAAGAACAAAGAAAATCTTCAAGATGTGACAAAGGAAACAGATAAGAATGAGCGTCTTCATGCATAATCACATTTCTCACAACTACAGATACAATCAAACAGTTGCAACTCAACCAAAAACGAGAGGCTACATAATGTCAGCAAAGTAGCCAACGCAAAAAATGTAAAGGGCTCCTTCAAGTCCTAAAAAGTGCAACGGGAAGCCAAAGAACTTCTTCGCTGCAATGAAATGTCTTTTATACCCATCACTTGTCAAGTTAGAGACATTTACATTCAACTGAATGATTACTGGTTATATCATGTAAGAAAAAAAACTCTAAAGAATCTCCATCATGCACCAAGCATGCTGGTTATGATATGAATAAGAAATCATGCACACTCACATCATCAAGTAGATAGATAAAAAAATTACTGATATTGCAAAAATTCTGCTCATGCTTCAGGAGACTGCTAAAAGGAAATTGACAGGCACAATCTCTTCCCATGATTGTGTTATAATGGGAGACTGCTAAAAGGAAATTGACAGGCACAATCTCTTCCCATGATTGTGTTATAATGGTAAAAGTGTTTTAAGAGTTCATTCCACAATAGTGCATACTTGAGGTCAAATCATTATCCTAACATTTAAAAGCTGAAGAGGAAAGGATCCAATACTCCAACCAAAAAATTGATATCCCGTAAAATGACGAGTATCTCTAATTTGTTAAGATGCCAACCACAATCAATCGACCAAGCAGTAACTTATATGTATATATATGCACACACACACACACACATATATATATATATTATTCCTTCATTTGCTGAATAAACCCAGGTCATTCTTGTTTTTTAAGCGCGCCATATGGGCATGACCATGTCATACTCAAATTAGCTGCTGCTACTCTAGGAGGTGTAACCCAAATAATAAACACAAGTTTAACTTGTGAACAGGCGCATACAAATAATGTTTTTTTCTTTTTATTTATCACCTTGTTAATCAACCATCCTCTCAGCCAATATTTTCAGAAGTCGCAACTCACCCCTCTACATATGGGCTTTCTGCTCTTGGTGCATTTAAAAATAACTATGGAGCATGAGGTTCTCAGTTTCATTCTTCTTTCTTAATAAGATAAATAGATTCACAGCACAAAACTACAAAAATTCTATTACAGGTAGTTCCTACAAGAGCCTTAACTAGGTTTAAGCTGCAGATTACTTAATAAGTTAATATCAAACATTTACCATTGATTCTAAAATATTTGAGCTTGACTACATTCTTAGAGGAATCAAAGCTCAAGAAACCCAATACTCAATAAATAAATAAATAAACACTTCCCTAAATTTAAATGGTTGCCTTTGCTAACCCAATTTTTATGATGTTGCTCTGGAATCAATTTTTCTTAAAAGAAGATTTCTTGAAATGATCCATTAGACCTTACCTTTCTTTCCTTCTTTTGCTAGACTAATCAATTTACTCATAAGTGCAAATTTGCATTGTTGAACCATACAATTTGCTTAGGTTACAGATAATGAATTTTTACCGCTTAAGCCCATTTATTATAGTTGAGAGAGAGAGAGAGAGAGAGAGAGAGAGAACAAGTTTCGTGACTACAAAACTACAATCAATTCTAAAAGTTTCATGACTACAAAACTACAATCAACTCTAAAAGTCAGTGTATAAATACAACATCAAATGGTTGAAGAAGAAGCAAGAACTTCACTTCCAAAGAATCATTTGCATATTAAGTCACATTGACATGGAAACAAGCATACCTCAGAAATTGTTAAGAGTGATACTACAAGGAACTCCAAACTGAAATCTCAGAATCTCCTACTAAGCGACGAGTACTTTTCGAGAACCCATGGCCACTGCAACAATCAACTCTGAATAGGTACAACAATTTCCCGCAAGAAAGTCAATCAATGAACTAATTTACAACTGCATGAGGTCATGAGGATTTTCCATAGATTGTCTAAGGATGTACTCAGCTCTCCTCTTCTTGTCATCCTTCTCATCTTCCCGTGCAATCCAAGTAACCGGTCTTCCACCCTTGTTCTTAAGGTTCAAATCCAACAACTCACCCACGAGTTTTTTACCAGGTTTTAACTTGAAACAAACAGCAGGCCTCTTGTCAGACAGAAATTTTCTCCCACCATCACCATCCTCACAAAACCCACTCTTCACCGCTTCAATGGCAGGAGCAAACACCTCTAACACAGAAACATGGTCCTCACCTGCTGTTTCATCTGAAAGCTTACTTGGCAACTCAACTACAGCTACATCCTCCTCCCCAGCTGTTTTCGAGTCCTTCTCCTCATCGCCTTGTAATGCCGAATTTGAAGTTCCCACAGAACCGCTAGATGCCAACCTCTGCTGCAAACTCAGCAAGGACCGCTCTGCCTTTCTCCGCTGCCTTGCCTGCTCAATCTTATCTGTACGAGGATCCGTCTCCCTCTCATTCCACATGGGTGTATGAATATATGTATGGGGATCGGGGAAAGCAGGCAACCAAGCTGGTATATGCTTGCCAGGCGGCGTTTCACCCATTTGCACAAAACTAGGGATCATGCTTCGATTCCTCATCACAGGAAATTGTGCCACTGGCTGAGCATAGGGAATCTCCTCTGCCGTACTTACATAATGAATAATCTCCTTCACAGTCCCCGAACTAGCAAGGCAATCCTTAACCTCCGATGCACCCAAAAACCCTTGAGACGTTCCTAAATCTTCTAAACCTCGAATAATGTCAAACACACTGCATTCTGTCCTACCAGCTAAATTAGCACTAAAACTACCCGTCTTTCCTAAGTTACAAAGATACCTAATCGCAACTTCAGTAAGTGCATCCATTGCAGACTCCTTGATTCCCTGAAATCCCACGCTTTCGCATATCTGTGCCACCGCAATCTTCGCCACTGCACGGGCAAAGTCATTGGCTCCAGCCTTTCTCGACACGAGTCTGTGTTCATTCTCCCTCGTACTCTCCGCACCTCCATGGTTCATATTCAAACCCACATATCATTTAGCGTTTGAAACCCGCATCATTCACCACATAAACAGGTCCTCGCGCACAATGACTTCCCACCGAAAAAAAACCACAAACTCATCCAAGAATCAACAAATCAGCTACACGAATTGAAAACAGAACATAAATTTAGCTCCAGATCGAACAAAAATTAGGACTAATTGGACTAAGAACTCAAACTTTCGCAAATCTAAAAAAACCCTAGACCGTTAATAACTGAAATTGAAACTCACAAACAACGAAAACACCATAAATTAGCTGAAACGAACACACGAAACTTAAATTCTTACCAGTAAAACGAACTTTCAACTGTCAATTCCAATCACAATTGATCGTTTCAAGCTCGCAGATCAAGAAGATCGAACTATGCAATGCGGATCGCAACGAAGCCGAGGGAGGAGAATAGGAATCTAGGGTTGCGAGGTGAGAGAGATTGACCAAAATGGAGGGAAATTGGGAATTCAAAAATCGATAAACCCTGCGAAAACCCGAGGATGGATCAAGAAAAATATGAGACAATGAAAATTTCGAGCAATAGCGAGAAAGGCCGATTGGGTCATAACACCTTCGAAGGTGCTTGTTTTTTTATAGACTCGTTGTGGCCAACGGTAGAGGAAAGTTATGTACCTCCACGCGCTTAGGGGTTGTTGGTTGATCACGCGTATGATCTTGCCACGTGGCCAATCTCAACCGTTCTTTCAAGCCTCCAAATAAAACCGGTTTAATTGCTTCTCCAACTCCAACCGTTGGTATTTTGATTCGGAGTAATTAGGTCAAAGTCTTGCGGGTCAATCGATTAGAGCGTTTAGGTTTTTAGTGTTTGTTGTAATTCCGACTCGGGTTGAAACTAATCAAATCTAATTTATATAACTAAATTCATAGGAAATGCGAATCGAGTTTTAGGTGTCAATTGATTTGGATCTAAACTATCAGTTCTAGCATTTAACAAATATTAAAGGACAATGGTTCAACCGAATATGAATAGAAACCGAACTTTTTATATACAAATGGTTTGATCATATTTATTCAATCCAATAACAAACTCCTACGCGTAAACAACATAATAGCAAATATACAACTATTTTAAAAATATGTTTATGTCACATGAGTTGCAGAGTCAAATCGAGTTGCAGGTTTTGCAGTTAAAATGTATTCATTCGTATACCTCTGCACTGTCATGTCCAACTTTCAATTTCCTTACTACAATTTCAACCCATCCGAAAAATCGACCAATTATATTTATGCGATCCTTAACCTCAAAAGTACACATGTCAAATTTTGGTTGCATGTAGATTTGGGTTCAAATTATCATTCAGCGGATTGCATAAGGCTCGAAACGACGACGTTTCGACACTTCCGAGGTAGATTATGGAGACAGAAGTAGATGAGATGAGCACTGAGAAGCGAAACGAGACATTTCTGCGAAAGAGAAGAGAAGTGAAGAGCGACGATGGACAAGTACTTCGGAAACGCATACAGAGGCGATCCCGGAGTTCCGCACTCCGGTGGCCGGAGATTTGTGACGATTTGGGCTGGATCGGTCGGATTCTCCCTTTGCTGCATTATCAATCCCTACTTCAAGCAAGTGGCCACTGAAGTCAGGTACGCTCTCTGTACCAATACTAGCCGTTACCGTTATAGTTTCGTTTTCGATTTTCGAGTTTTCAATTACAGAGCTATTTTGGTTCTGTGTAATTTTGTCTCTGTGTTTAATTTTCAAGTTCAGGTTTTTGTTGTTGCTACTATATCTGATTATGAAATTAGCATGATAGTATAAGCCCTAATTACTGATTATGGTTTGTTTGTAGACTGCTCCAAAATGCTCCCTTTGTATTTATTTTGTGCTAAATTGTTTTTTATTATTTGATTTTTGTTCCAATTTTGTGCCCTTCATATTCATTTTGGACCCAATTGGTCTCCAATTTAGTTCCTTTAGTTTCTATCTGGTGCCAAATTGGTGCCAGTTAAACACATGACCTGGTGGTTGTTTTGAAGCAAAATGGATATTAAAGAGACCATTTTGAAACACAAGCGAATACTAGAAGGACTGAATTGAAACTAACGAATTGGGGGTTGAATGGGAGCAAAATGGGTACTAAGAGGACTTAATTAAAACAAAAACACAAAAACAAACAAATTTGGCACAAAAGGAATAGTAATTGACTAATTGTACCCTTTTGGAACATAATCCTTATGATTTAGGTTAGAGTTTTTTTTTTTTACCAAGAAGTATTCGCAGCTGCTTCAATTTGAGTCCTGAGTGTAGTAGCTTAGGAATTGCTGTTTTTTAATTTCTTCCTAGTTTTGGATTTTATTAGAACTCTTAATTTCTATTGGATAAAAAAGCATCCCACAGTTTCTTAAGTATTGTTGGGTACTTTGGGTTCATGTATATTCTTGGACTTTTGTGATTGGTTATGTCTAGGCATGCAAAATGATTACTGTTTAGAGGTTGTGTAATGTTGTGAAGTTTTGTGATGTGATATTATATGAATTGTATGCATATGTACACTAACACAAGCATGAATGCACTTGTGTGCTTATACGTGAGAGAGTGTGATACATGATTTTGACCTTTATTCTTTCCTTTTGTTTGAGACGTGGTCTGGAAATTTTCATTCTTCTTAATTGGGTATGTCTTTAAACTGAAGAAACGATTGTGCTTTCCACTATAATCTTCTTATTCTAAAACACATGTCTTATTTTTCCCATTCACTCCTTCTATCCTCTTATAATGATTTTATATTTATTACTAAAGTTACAAGATATTAGTGATGTTAAATGTGAGTGGAAAAATTAATGGAGGGCATTACAAAGTGCTATGGATCTATAATTCAAGAAAACGGAGAGATTGAAAACGATGTTAGAAATATGATTCCTTCAGGGTGGTTGAAGTGGAGGAGGGCCTCGGGAGTTCTTTATGATAATTGAATGCCCCCTAAAGTTGAAAGTAAAATTCTAAAGAGTAGAGGTACTAGCAAGTAGCAACTATGGTATATGACACTTAATGTTGAGGTGGGTGTGTGGTAACACTAGGAAGAATAAGATTAAGAATGAAACTACTTGAGGAAAATTTGTTGTAGCATCAATTGTTGATAAGACGCGGGAAAATCGTTTAAGATGGTTTAGACTTGTGAGACGTAAAGAAACTAGTGATTCTGTGAGGAGAAATCAATGGGAAGGGGTAGGGGTAAGGAAAGACATTATAGTACTTGACATGAATCATATAGTAAAGTATTCGAGCTCCTCCACTCATTTATTTATTCTCCATTTCATTGTATGTGGCATCATATTCTCTGTTAAGCTATGCATTACCACGTCTTTCCCTGTAGTTTCTTTCATTGATAAATTAGGTCTCCCCAATATTTTCAAGTTTTTCGCTTAACTAAAATCCATCACCCTTATGCGTACGGTCATTAACCTCCTTGCGCTGCACATGTTCATACCATCTAAAACAGTTTTTTCAAACAAACTTTTAAATTGCTGTATAACATACAAAATCCATCACTTAGTAACAAACAACATGAGTTTCTTTCCACCTTATTTGAGCTGTCTCTTAGGTTCATTCCTCCTCCATCTTCATTTCATGGCTCTTTTTTCTGTTTGGACTCCACATGCATCATATTCAAAATCAGTTTGCTACTTTTACCCTTTCATTCCGTCATCAATTGGAATCCGCACATCCAAGTTCTTGAACTGATTTATTATGACTTTATTATGCAGTGAGTTCGACGGAGAAATATTACATGAGAACCACTTAATGCGTAAGGCAAAGAAGGAGGGAAAACCATATGAGTCCCGGGTAAGTGGTTTAGGGAAAAGAAACTAAATGCACGAGTACGTACAATGTAAATTGTGTGTCCTTACCTTGGATCATTTTCTCATCAAATATTTTCTCAATTGCAGTGGAATTCATTGCCCCAGTTTTACAGGGAGAATTTTTATCAGCACGCGCCTATTTACTTCCCCTAGTGCATTCCTTTGAATAGATGAATTCTGCGCTTCTACTCTTAAAGAACTCGGCGAGCTAGGACTCTTGTAGACTATTTGACCTATGCATTCTTCCCCCTGATGTGAAGACTATAACTGAGTTCATGATGTTGTGTGATATGCTTATTACTATTAAATGCTTCTACGGTTTAAATATTCTCTCCACTTTGACCCATCCCTATATCGAGTAATGTTTCTTGAATTTGTTACGACACATGTCCATGGAAATGAAAAAAAATGTACAACTGTAACTTTTCTATGTAAAAGAAAAAACTATTTTGTGACAGAGGTAGTATTTGTTTGTCGTGGAGCTTCTCACAACAGCAAAATGATAAAGTAAACTACCATTTTGTATGCCCATCAAAAAAAAAAAAAACTCCCATTTTGTGGAACAGATGGAGTTTTGTCGAAGCAACTCCATCGGATCATCCCATCATTTTGGTAGGGTTGATCGTCAATGTTGTTCATTGTTTTAATGATTATTGTTCCTATTCAAGTTGGAGATCAGTGACCTATTATTATTCCAATTGGTTCCATCCTTTTTCCCAAAAAATCTTACCAAATTCTGCTGAGAAAGACCATTATCAACAGATACTAAAATATTATCTTGTTTGCAGTACATGCCGTGTTTTTGCATATTTCGTCTTCAAATTCTAAAGTTCACAAATGTTAGAAAAAAGAAGAGTGATGCATGTACATTTATCGATGCGAAATATTATTATTCACATACAAATATCGGTGAATTTTTGTACATCTATGAGTGCATCTACTTGTACATTAGACTTTTCAAAAAGAAGCAAATTAAAAAGACCAATTATCTACCTTCTCCTAACACTTATTTTGAACTGATTTTTGCCTGATATATATGTGAAGAAACCGTATCTTTGTAGTTGGGTTGGTAGCTCAGGTTGTCTGAACAACAACAACAGTTCCAAGATACGAGGAATTAATCTTATTGTTGCAATAGAAGGATCGGTTATGAGCACAAAAGGTCTAAAAGCAGGTGAACAATATCAGAACAGAGAGCGAAAAGCAGGACAAGAAAGAAGAAAGCAAGTGATATGCGAAACAGAAACACAAACAAGAAGAAAGCAACCAGAGATTGGAAGAAGAAAAAAGTGGGAGACGTTTCTGAGATTATCAAAACCATTGCTTTAGTTTGTTTGCGCCTTTTTTTGGTTGATTTCGTAATTAGAAAATAAGTTTATTTATAAAGGAAGAGAAGGGAATAGAAATTTAATGCAGATTCTTCGCGAGGCTTCTGTGAACAATCTAGTTTCTTGTTTCTGGAAATATCGATCAGCCCAGGCCCATTGAAACATGAAAGCTACTAGTGTAGGGACAAAAAAAATATGGCTGGACAGTGACGGAGCCAGACTTCGAAAGAAGCGTGGACAAATATGTTTAGACAATACTGATAGAACTATAAATTGTTGATCGATATTAGTTTAACAAAATTATTTAGCGGAGTTAGTTTTTCACAATAATTTACTACATATATAATGAGCGTTGAATGGAGTTAGGGTGGGCGACTGCCTACTACAACCTACTCTTAGCTCCGCCTATGCGGCTGGAGGTTGCAATTCTGGTTTTGAGTCGGTCTTTCCTAGATTCAGTTGAATCCAGTCCGAAAGGGGCCGGCACGGTTGGGTTTCAGTCCCCAGTTCGGGTTGTACGGGTAAGATATGTGGGTTGACCGACCCAGGTTGCATTTTTCAAGAACCATCCGACTCGAGTTGAAAATTAGCAGGTCCATTTTGTGTGACCCGAACTCAAAATATTCAGGTCGGGTTTTGGATGCCTAGGGTTAGGCTTCAAATTACATTCTTATTTTGGAAATTTTTTACTTGCACTATTTGTTCCACTAAAGTGTCAAGGCACTTTCCAATTGACGGAAAATATATCGATAAAAATACGAGTTTTTTGGTCCAGTCGGTTTAGACTCATGGTTCGCATTGCCATGTATAATTGCGGCGTAGTGAGCCAACATGAGCAAACCCTTCTAAAACGAGCGTTTCGTATTTATATATTTTTCTTGTACTTTCATGTACGTTTGTCGTATCTTATTATTATAAAAAATATAGTTGACAATTTATTTATAACTAATAGATTGCAAAATAAAATAGTACATTTTAAAGCAAACATATTGACAAATGTGTGAATAATTGGCTTCACAAGTATTATTTCATTGTAGAATAATTGTTTGTTAAGTTAGAACATGCTATTAAAATAAGAAAAAAAAAGGTTCATTTGAGTTCCTAACTTATCTCAAACGTTCCATATTTCTAATCCAAAGAATAAGCGAGTGGTCCGCGATAGTACAAACATTTACCAAAACCATCACTTCTAAGGACATTCTGTCATATTTAACATTAGGAACAGTTAAATTTAACTGACGCTGTTAGAATTTAATTTTTTAATATTTAATTGCTGACGTGGTGGGTTAAAAATTAGTATTATATTCTATTAATTATATATTTAATTAGAAAATGCTAAAATTACTAAAATATCCTCCAAAAAAATTTCATTTTTTCAAAGAGATCCTCTTCTCTACACTATTTTTTTTTCCATTGTTAC
>JAYMTK010002303.1:0-14177 GCA_036897405.1 Pelargonium myrrhifolium | reverse complement strand
ATCGATATTCGGACTTCCAAAGTCCTATATTACTTGTACAATACCGGTGCACTTGCCGGGTAAATTTTGGTATTTACTATCAAAACCGCACCAATAGCATAGGGGTGTGAGGACTCCTCGTCTGCTTCCTGCTCAGTTTTCTCGTGTGAGTTAGGCTAAGCCTCTGTGGTTGTTCTTTTTTTTTTTCTTCTTTCTTGGTTGTACCAAAAAAGAAAAGCAAAAGACTTTTTTTTTTCAAAGAGCTTGACCCCTCGGTTGAGGCAGGTCCTGGAGGTGTGGCCGTTGTGGCTGCAACGAAAGCAGCGCTGAGTCATCGGTCGGCCGAGTCAGAATCAAATAAACCGAAAGAGAGTTAGGGTTTGGATTTTGGAGACCGTTGGTTTTGAAATTTCTGTGCGCAACGCCGATGGGAAAGAGAGAGAGAGAAGTAGGAGATGGCAAAGGATGGACAACAATCGCGCCTCCTCCAAATGCTCCGACGACGGCAAAGGCTTCGCCGCCTCGACCCCCTCCAGATGCGCACCATCGACGGTTGCCTCAAGCACCTCCGCCTCTTTCTGTTTGTTTAAAATTTCATAAGTTTGGGTCTAATTTATTACTGTTAGATCTGTAAAATTTTTCTAGTTTTTGGATTGATCAAAAATTTTGTTGCCGGAAAATTCAAGAGATGAATTTTTCGGCACCGGAAAACTCATGAGTTGAATTTTCCGGTTTCCGGAAAATTCATGATCATTTATTAATTTCAATTTATTAATTTTTATCTAATATCCATGTCAACAAGAAATTAACCAATAAAATTTTAACACCTCAGCACGTTTTGTCCACGTAGACAGTCAACTGTCCACCTAAGCGGTCAACAGTAAACGTAAGCGTGTTTAACGGAAAAATTGATGGAAGTTGACGGTAGGTACTAAATTGGGTTCAAAATGAAAGTATAGGTACTAATTCTGGTACAATAAAAATTTAGGTACTAGATTGAGTTTCGTGTCAAAATTTGGACACCAATTTTGCTTTTATCTCAAACCAAAACAGAAATGAAATTTTTTGGAAGCTGAACAGCTTATTAGATACGCAGTTGTGTATGTATTACAAAATTTACAATCACTATCCAATCTTTGTCGTATCCATTTCAGTGCAACACAGCTTAACGATTAAGAAATGGGAATTGGTCAGGTTAGTCAAGACTCAAATTTCCTAGTAGTTGGACTAATTTCAGCTCAAACGATACAATTTCTGGGCAATTCCGATACAAAATACCGAAAATGGTAACATTGTGTTACTGTTGAGTGAGTTTCTGGGAAAACTGTCGCATATAGTAGGGCTCACACGTTGAAGAAAGAGGAACAGAAAAATTTAATGGGAATGACATGGAGTTTCAGTTTTCTCTTCTACAAGTTTCGATTTTAGCCACTTAAGTAGTTGGGCTTTATAGAATACAGAGACTTTTTTTCGCAGGCCCAGTTCGCTAAACAACATTGTAAAACTTTGACGACATGTCGTATGATATTAGGGAACGTACCATAACAATACGACCCAAAACTAAAGTGCGCCTATTTTTCTATCCTGCACCATCGTCACTGAGTTTGCGAGAAAGACACCATGACTCAAAAGCTCGGAGGTGGGAGGAAACCTACGGGGACTCCTTCTTTGGCTTTGTCCTCTGTCGTCGTTATCGTTTCGCTTCTTGCTGGCGCCTCCGTTGTCCACAATATCTTCAAGCCCGATCTGGTAACTTTGCCCACAACCTGTTCGACGAAATGCCCCAACCAATTAAACACTTCTTGATGCGAGTTTTGTTGGCTTTTTTGTGCAGACATTGCCTCCTGTGAAAGCTGATGATGGAGCCAAACCAGAAAAAACAACAGCTGAGAAAGAAAATCAACCAGAAAGGAAGAAATCTTGAAGCTCTATTATTGAATTTGTTGGGAATTTTGCATTAATTGTTGAGCAACAAAATTAAATTGTGTTTGCTAGCAAATTTGTTTGCCAATATGGCAATGATGAATTGAAAATATTTGATGCATTTCCTGTTGGAGTTTAGTTTCAAATGAGTGTGGAATTTGACTAGTTATTGGTGATTCTTATTTTGTGAGAAAATGATTTGAAATTGGTTGATGTTTGGTTGAACTCACCTCCAGAAACCACTGGTGGCATGAAGTTACCAAGATTTGCTTATATCCTTTGTGGATGATTGGTTTAGCTTTATCATGCTTCAATACTATACATGACTCTCAGCTCAACTTAGTTACTAGATTCTTCCATCAAAAAAAAAAAAAAATACTCATCTTCATATGAACGAATCAATAAGAGGAAAATAAAGGTCATTAATACATGTCGTTTTTTTTCATCGACATTTGCGTTTTGAATTTTACCCACAAATATTCAAATACCATACAGGTCGGACGGACGCAGTCGCAGCCCTCATCTTCATCTTGTTCATCCAGAAGGTTCTTGGCCATTTTCTCTTCTTCCTCTTCACTGAATTCGAGTTTAGGTTTTTTGTGTGTTCCTCTTTTGTTTTCCTCTTCAAATTGTGTAAATCGATATACAAAATCGTTATGGGCAAGAACGATTTTCTGACCCCGAAAGCGATCGCGAACCGCATCAAAGCGAAGGGTCTCCAGAAGCTCCGATGGTACTGCCAGATGTGCCAGAAGCAATGCCGCGACGAGAACGGATTCAAGTGCCACTGCATGAGCGAGGGCCACCAGCGCCAGATGCAGGTCTTCGGCCAAAACCCTAACCGCATCGTCGACGGCTACTCCGAGGAGTTCGAGTCCAGCTTCCTCGAGCACATGAAGCGAAGCCACCGCTTCAGCCGCGTCGCCGCCACCGTCGTCTACAACGAGATCGTCCACGACCGCCACCACGTCCACATGAACTCCACCCAGTGGGCCACCCTCACCGAGTTCATCAAGCACCTTGGTCGCACCGGCAAGTGCAAGGTCGAGGAGACTCCGAAAGGTTGGTTCATCACCTACATCGATCGAGATTCGGAGACGGTTTTCAAGGAGAATCAGAAGAATAAGAGAATCAGGTCCGATTTGGTGGAGGAGGAGAAGCAGGAGAGGGAGATTCAGAAGCAGATTGAGAGAGCTGAGCAGTTGATGCCATCTGCTGAGCCTGTGGAGACCGAACCAGAGAAGAAGTTGAAATTGGACACTGGTGTGAAGATTGGTTTCGCACTCGGTTCTTCTGCGAAACCGGTCGCTAGAGAGAAAGGTGAGAGCTCCAGAGTGGTGTTCGATGAGGCCGAGACCGTGAAGAATGAGAAATCCAAACCATCTGGCAATGGCGGTGGCGGTGGTGGACGGTCTGCATTGGAGGAGCTGATGAAAGAGGAAGAGAAGGCGAAGGAGAGGGTTAATAGGAAGGATTATTGGTTGTGTGAGGGTATAATTGTGAAGGTCATGAGCAAACCATTGGCGCAGAAAGGGTACTATAAGCAAAAAGGGGTAGTGAAGAAAGTGATTGACAAGTATGTTGGAGAAATTGAAATGCTTGAGAGCAAGCACTTGTTGAGAGTTGATCAGGAAGAGCTTGAGACTGTGATTCCGCAAATTGGGGGCTTGGTGAGGATTGTCAATGGGGCGTATCGTGGGTCGAATGCTAGGTTGATGGCTGTGAATACCGATAAATTTTGTGCAAAAGTGCAGATAGAGAAGGGCGTGTATGATGGTAGAGTGCTTCAAGCTGTTGAGTATGAAGATTTATGCAAAATTGCTCAGTGAGATCGAAAACAAACCTTGTATCCCCAGGTTTTAATAGGTTCTGAGTTACTTTTTTTTTAGTGTTAATGGAATCTCGTAACATGTTCTGGATTTGTCTCTTGGATAATTATATGTGATATGCTTATTTCCTCAATATATATTATCCTTTTTGACAGATGATTAAAGTGCACATGAAATAACAAAAATGGGATTGCTTGACTGTATAGTTTTTATTTTCCATTGTGTTTGAATAGTTCATTAGTTAAGCTTTTATGAATTTTTCTTAATAGATCAAATAAGGTTATGCAATGAAATGAATGTTTATAAATCCTTAATTCTTTGTAGGTAAATATTTGATAAGGTCTTTGACTTCATTTCATATAGCTTGTGATTTCTGTAGAGGTTGTGAGGAAGACTGTAATATCATGATCATTTTTAGATGATTGCACAATTGAATATTTAAGTATCCCATTATGGTAAATACGGATAGAATCTGAATAGGAAATACAGATAGAATGTTCATTCTTGCATTTTAGCAACTGAATGCATTTTTGGAATCAAAATCATAATTTTCAGTTGTTGACAAATACATTCTGGGATCTAGAAAATGAATTGTTTTTTGGATTACTGACCAGGATTGATACTGCTCTGAGTATGAAGTTTTATTTGTATTATATGGGGCATTGTGGAATATTTTTGAATTCAGAGTTCAAATTCAATCAGTTTGTTTTGATAGAATATAAAGCTATAAATTGGCCCCTCAACTATAAGCTTAGGCTTTTAGTTGAATGGTCCTCTAATATAGCATCCAATGTTGTTAACCTGATGCTATTGGCAGAGTATGCTAGATTGTGTTGGGAAGCTTTAGCTATATCGGTCCTCTAATATGTCTGAGCTTCTAATTCTGTACCGCCCTTTTCAGTTGACATGTATATTGTATTATGCCCACATGCATCTTCTTCTGTACTTCATGCCTGTGTTACAGCTCCAAATTGAATTTAAACTAGTAGGTAATCAAGGATTCAAGAACTTAAAATTGAATAAGTTCATTCAAGTTATTAGGAAGTATGCATTATGGGATTGGTTATAAGCCTACTGGAATTGTTAAGAGTAAAATGCTTCCTCCTTTTAGTGCTTTGCTAGCTTGAGACTGTTGTTGTGGATGGTGAGAGTGGACCCGAAGCAGTAGTATTGGACCATTGGCTGGCAGTGTAAGCCAAGTAGCTTAGTACCGTTGCATTGCTGTATTTACTGCCGGTGGGAGAGGGTGTTAGTTGGCCTAAGAGAGACAAGTATACTTGGTGCTGCAATAAAGAGAAACAGATACAAAGGTTATGAAAATGATGTTTGATTCAGCCATTATTATGGTTTTGGTGAGAGATTAATCCGGAAGATTGAATTTTGGAAAAATTCGGAGAAAAGACCTTAAAATATACCACCTGAGTCTCTGATTTAAGTATAAGAAACAGAGAATCTGCAAGCATTTGTTCCTTTCACCATTGGGTGAGCTGGGTCTCTCTCCAAGATGAAGGTCACTGTAGTTTCTCACACAGCTAGGAAGTCCTATCCCTCAAGACAGCGGCTCTCTCCCCATCCAACCAGGTATGTATTTCATTTTGCCTCTTTTTTCTAATACTCTTATGGTAATTTATTATTGCATACTGTCTAGCCTTCCATTTAGGGCCACCCACAGGACTTCTGTTAAGAGAAGGAGAAGGTACATTAGATAATTAATAAGACCAAAATATCCCCACTTGTACATAACTTAGCAATTCTGAATTGGATCTAGTCTGATCTGTATAAGAAAGACTAAGTTTAGGGTGTTAGATTTGAGAAAGTTATAGGCTGGTTACTGGTTTGCTCTTAAGGTCTATAAGGTTTATAATTATTATACAATCAACATCGTTCCTCACATTAGGATATAATGACCATTCATGTTATACATGCCTGTGGATCATATGTACGAGCACGCATGTATGAATTATTAGTAAATGAGTATTGTTCCTGAAAAATGTGGTTGATTACCAATCTAATTTTAACTTGGATAGATTTGAAAGCCATTAAACACAAAACTGTTCTGGATGCTGATAGTTGGAGGTAAATACTTGAGTGATTCCCTAGTTTATCAACATTGCAACTTCATTGATTGTTAATACATTTAAACTGATTTCCTTTATCAGCATTGCCACTATTTACTGTAAAAATAGTTACTTGATATCCTAGTTTGTGGATATTGCCACTCTGTTTACTGTAGAGACATTCGAGGTATCAACAGCAAAGTTAACAGATGGCATGTATGAAGTTCTGTATGTGGTTATGACCAAGATTTGTGTACATTGACCTGTTCAACATTTCATATCTGTGAGAACCATGGACTAGAATTGTTAAGTCACATTTACTTTGCTTCTTGAATTTGGCACCTTGTTCTTTGCAGCCATTTGATGGAAAGAAGGGGAGACCGAAGTATATCCCGAACAATGGGTCACTCTACCCTCATTCCTGGAGAAGCAACTGCTGCTTCTCAGTCCCTTCATGCAGAGTTCTTGATTCACAGCATGGATGTGCAATTGTTAAAAGGTACATTCTTATCATACATGAAAATAAATTTTGTTTCACCTGATTTGGGCTTTTAGTTTCTTTTAGGCAAGCAGTATACTAATTCAAACATTTTAGGACATTCCTTTTATATTCTTATTCAAAATGACTAGAAAGTATTCTGAATTATGTTGGTCAAGTGTTTTTGTTGTTAGCATTTTATGTAACCTCCAGTGCCATCAATTGTTATTATGTCTTTCTTTTGATAATGGAACATACTGTTCTGATGAATGAACATTTGGTTCACAGATGCTATCAGTTTTCTTTAGGCTTTAGCTGGATCTTTGTCGTTAACGGTGGCTGGCAAGTGGTAACAGTACCATTCTCAACTTACATTTCTTGATTTATGGTAGCGTTGGCTTAAATTTTTGTATAAGAATGGGAGTAGGATAGGCATTCTGTTAAATTTCAATAATGGGCTACATATAATAGTTTGGGCTTCCACTACTAAAATGAGGACCTCGTTAGTAGGGTCTGTCATTTTTCTTTTTATCAGTAAGTTCGACACGTGTACAGTCAAGAGTCTTTTTTTAAATCAACACTCCCCCTCACTTGTAGGTATCTATCTTACACATGTGGGCCGCTACAAGCATATCCATCTGCAAGTGAGCCGGAAACCATAAAGGGAGGCAACATAAACGGGCCCATACCTGGATCAAAACCAATCCTGATACCATGTTTCAATTATGGGCTACATATAATGGCTTGAGCTTCCACAAAAGGTCAACCTTGTAAGTAGGGTTTACCTTCCACCATTATATTTAGCTCATTCACGTTATATTTATCCAGTTTAGGTACTTTATATTCCCTTTCCCATTCTTGAAACCAATTCCCATTTCAAAGTTTTTAATCCAAATGCTATATAACTATATATGAGCTTGTGGCTTAAAAATCGGCACTGAAGCGGTTTGTTGATTAAGTTCGGTTTGACCGGTCTAGTCAGTTGGATTACCCGCTGATGTACCCTCTGAGCTTTAAATTCATCAATCCTTTCCAATCTCATTTTTATATGGAATTAGAGCTCCAAATTTGGGTCTGAATTCGTGAGTACCCTAAACCCAACTTGTGATTTTGCGGGTTTAGGTAAACCCAAGGTCCCAAACACACTCAATAGTTTTTTCGGCATAGGTCAGGTTTACCATAGAATATGAGAGGATTGGATCGGGCTACCCGCACTTAACACATGTCTCTTCCATGGAAAACCTGCACAAACCCGTGTCCATTGCGGATAGGGTATTTTCAACCCGAAACAGAGAAAATCCGACCCGAAATTCTAATTGTTAGCTCTAGAGAGTAGTTTTTTTTTTTTTGGGGAGAGGTTCTTTTAAGCCTTCTTACCATTTATGAGTATTTAACAGGCAAGTAGGCAGTGCCACTACCCAAAAAGAATGCTAACAAAAGTGGAGATCTGCCTAACCCTCTATACCTAGGAGGAAATGGAATGATATTCAAAGCAAAAAGGAAAAAGGTATGATCTTGCACTCTATAGCATGAATCTCCAAAAAATACTTTTCAAGAATTTCAAATCTAGCAAAATCTTCTTCAAGTTGCTTCAATGAGTTATTTAACTGCAAAGCATCAAGAAATCATTAGGTGAAATGGTAATGACTCTCAAGGTTTTATATGGTAAACTTTGAATAAGTGCATTATTGCGGCATTAGATATGCATATTTGGAGCCACTTTTGAATATTGACTATATGGTTTTCACTGTAACAAATGGATCTATAACAATCCAACATGACCCATCAGCTACCATTTATAGCAGAAGTCCTTATATAGCCAGCAAGAGAGCAAAGTCAAAGCTGATGAGACATCATTATGCTTGTATAACATGGTAATATACATGTTCCACAATGATGCAAGTAAGGACTTCTGAACTAGAGTTGAGTTGCGAGTTTAAGATGAGCTCGCAAGTATGTTGGAGTGAGTCCCTTTCTTCTCAATCTTCTCTCCACTATGCTCCCTATTGCTCTCTCTCGGGACCTGATCTGCAAAACAAGGCTCTCGGGAGTGACACCCCTCCGATGCCTAAGTCAGGTTGTATTCAATGACAGTGGTAAATTCTCTAGGAATTTGAGCTTACCTTTGACTTTCTGTTGCTCTCATATTTGTATCGCGTATGCCACTGTTTTACCTTTATGTCCTTGTGGCCCCTTACGGCCTTCGCTGTGACACGTGGCTTATCAGGTTTTATTCTGAGTGTCGCCCTATGATCACTTGGAGGGCGTTTTGGTCATTTTATGCCCCCTCCCTTTTCTTTTGTAGTTTTTCTTTTTATCCCTTAGGATATGATGTATCAATCATTCTAATCCCTGAAATACCAATTCAGTGCCCTCAGACACAGTAGAAATGAATGATAGTGTCTTATCACAGAAATGTCAACTGCACTTGTCTCTCTATGTGTGAGTTAGTGACTGAAACAAAAGGTTATAGCACTTAAAATGTCCTCAGTCTCTTTCATGATGTTGTGTGGATGACACCATATTTCATCATCCAACTTGCGCATGCCCTCCTAAAAAAAATGCCATACACCAATTCTTTCAATAGTTGAGAATCTACTCATCATGGTTGCAACACCAACAGTTGCTTATAGTCCCTCCAAGAATCATCACCTCTATTGAACTTTACGTATCTGAATATCCTTTCTCTCAACCTTCCCGTCTCCTCTATTCGTCAGATCGATTCCTTATCATGTTGCAAGATGAATGTAGAAGAAAGAGAAGAGAGTCTCACAAAAGGATTCACCATTATTAGCCTCTTCTATAACCAACATGGTTTTCTGCAAAACAACCTTGCTGATTCTTTTTGTCAATGTTTTCATTCTTGCTTCAGGTTTGGGTCATCACAAGTATGCTCAACATTCTTTACAAACCGACAAGGCTGCGCTTCTGGCATTCAGAAGTACCGTCAAGCATGATCCTAATTCGACGCTGGCGAATTGGGATGAGGCTGTCGATGTGTGTAACTTCACTGGTGTCATATGCAGCAAATGGCATCATCGCGTGGGACAGCTCAATCTGCAAGGCGCTAAGCTTACAGGGCTGCTTTCGCCTTTCATTGCGAATCTCACCGGCCTCAAGTCCCTCAATCTTGCTGATAATCACCTGTTCGGTACCATTCCGTCAGAATTCTCCTCCCTCAGACACCTTCGCCATCTTCTGCTAGACGGCAATGACTTGGAAGGTTCGTTACCCGAGTCCTTTTCCTTCCTCGTGAACCTCACTTTAGTCACTCTGATGGGAAATCGCTTAACGGGTAAACTTCCTCGTTCTTTCTTCTCGAACTGCACTTTACTGAAAAACATAGACCTCTCCAACAATGCTCTCACAGGGGAAATCCCCGAAGAGATTGGAAATTGTCCTAATCTGTGGAACCTCAATCTGTACAACAATCAGTTTACAGGAGAGCTTCCCTTTGCTTTAACAAACGCTTCGCTCATTTACAACATAGATGTCGAGTACAATCACCTCTCGGGGGAATTGCCCTCCAAGATTGTGGAAAAGCTACCTACACTTCTCTATCTCCATTTATCGTATAACGATATGGTGAGCCATGATCACAACACCAATCTTGATCCATTCTTTTCGTCTCTTGCGAATTGCACTACTCTAGAAGAGCTTGAACTTGCTGGGATGGTGCTTGGAGGAAGATTGCCAAGTTCCATTGGCAAACTTGCGAATCTAACAACGTTGTTACTGCAAGAGAATCACGTCTTTGGATCCATTCCTCCTGATATAGGAAAACTCTCCGAACTCATGCTGCTGAATTTGACATCTAATCTTCTAAATGGTACAATTTCGGACATGATCAGTGAGATGTCAAGCCTGGAACAGCTTTTCTTGTCATATAACTCGTTCAGTGGACAAATTCCAGCAGCATTGGGTTCTTGTCAGCATCTGGGCCTGCTTGATCTGTCGAACAACATGTTCTCTGGTGAAATCCCGAGCAGTCTGGGCAACCTGGTTCGGATAAATTCGCTGTATCTCAACAACAACAGCCTCTCGGGAACAATACCTCCTACATTGGGGCAGTGTACAGATCTATACAGGCTTGATTTGTCGTATAACAGATTGACAGGAATCATCCCGCCAGAATTATCAGGTATGCGCGAGATCAGAATCTTTTTAAATCTTTCGCATAACTATCTCGAAGGGCCTTTGCCAATTGAGCT
Source organism: Pelargonium myrrhifolium (assembly GCA_036897405.1). Taxonomy (NCBI): domain Eukaryota; kingdom Viridiplantae; phylum Streptophyta; class Magnoliopsida; order Geraniales; family Geraniaceae; genus Pelargonium; species Pelargonium myrrhifolium. Next base: position 3,700 of record JAYMTK010002303.1, on the reverse strand, counting down.
TAGTAAGCTGGAAAATGTGCAAGAAATCGATCTCTCGTCAAATAACCTCACCGGTAGCATCTTTTCCCAGATATCGAACTGCATTGCGCTGAGGATGGTCAATTTCTCGAACAATGATCTTACGGGGAACCTGCCAGAAACTTTAGGTGAACTAAAGAATCTCGAGTCCTTCGATGTTTCAAGAAACAAGTTCACAGGAACAATCCCAGCAAGCCTAAACAAAACTCGCACTCTCACCTTTCTTAACCTTTCTTATAATAACTTCGAAGGAACGATTCCATCTGGTGGAATCTTCAATTCTGTCACATACAAGTCATTCTTGGGCAACCGACATCTTTGCGGAAAGGTTCTCGGAATGCCCTTTTGCTCCCCGAAGAAGCGCTGGTTTCGCTCCTACAAGTTCTTGATCATATTCACCTTTGTCATATTCGTGTCAGTATTCTTTTTGACAATATGTTGTGTGATTTGTTTTCGGAAAGTTAAAGCAATGGTTTCTCTTGGCAAAACTGAAGCAGTGACGAAAGATTCAGAGCCTGAGCTGATGCACAATATCCCGAGAATCACATATAGAGAGCTCTCAGATTCAACCGGAGGATTCGATGAAAGTAGACTACTTGGATCTGGTAGCTATGGACGCGTCTATAAAGGAATTCTCCCAGACGGGACAAGCATAGCGGTAAAGGTTTTGCAGCTGCAATCTGGAAACTCGACGAAGAGCTTCACCAGAGAATGCCAAGTCTTGAAGAGGATTCGGCACAGGAACCTGATAAGAATCATAACCGCATGCAGCTTACCCGATTTCAAGGCTCTTGTGCTTCCTTACATGGCGAATGGGAGCTTGGATAGCAGACTCTATCCACACTCAGAGACGGGTTTGGGCTCGGGTTCTTCGGATTTAAATCTTGTCCAGAGAGTGAACATCTGCAGCGACATAGCTGAAGGGATGGCATATCTGCATCATCACTCGCCGGTTAAAGTCATACATTGTGATCTAAAGCCGAGCAACGTTCTTCTCAACGATGACATGACAGCTCTCGTTTCTGATTTCGGGATCTCGAGATTGGTCATGACGGTTGGCGGTGGAAGTACAACAGCAGTGGCTGAGAACATGGGGAGCTCTACTGCAAACATATTGTCCGGATCCATTGGATACATCGCGCCAGGTACAGCTTCCTCCTTCGAATTTTGTAGGGTTAGTTACAGTTCACTACTCTATACTATACCCCATTTGCACTTCACTATCTGAACTATCAAATTAACTATTCACTGCTCTATACTTTTCAACCTTTGCAAAAAGTTTGCCGTTAGTTAAGTGTTGAAAAGACAAAAATGTCCCTAACATTTCATAAGTGTAGAGCAGTGAAAATGTTAAAAGTATGAAATATAAGGTACTGAAATGTTTGAAATGTTAGAAGTATGAAGTACATGGTAGTGAAATATTAGAAGTGCAAAGAGCAGGGTAGTGAAATGTTCAGGGCATTTTCGTCTTTTCAACACTTAACTGACGGCAGATAGACGACATATCTTTTTGCAAAGGTTCGGAAAGTATAGGGTAGCGAATTGTTAATTTGGTAGTTCAGGGTAGTGAATTGCAAATGCGAAATATAATACCCGAAAACTGCATTTAACACTTATGCTTTGTACTGTTAATGCAGAATACGGATTTGGAGCAAACACATCCATAAAAGGAGATGTTTACAGCTTCGGCATTGTAGTTCTCGAAATGGTGACCCGAAAGCGACCTACAGATGACATGTTTGTTGGTGGATTGAGCCTGCACAGATGGGTAAAGAGTCACTACCATGGAAGGGTAGAGAAAGTGATAGACTCTTCATTGGTTAGAACTACAAGAGATCAGTCCCCAGAAGTGATGAAAATGTGGGAAGTTGCGATTGCAGAGTTGATCGAATTGGGTATTCTTTGCACTCAGGAATCGCCTTCAACGAGGCCTACGATGTTGGATGCCGCGGACGACTTGGATAGGCTCAAGAGGTACCTTAGGGGAGACACTAGTGCAACATTTGCTTCTTCTCTAGGAGTGTCCTCTTCTACTCTAGGAGATGCCTAATAGTCTCCCAATTTGTTTGTACATGATTTGCAGTGCCATTGTTTTTGTGTATAACTTGTGCTTTGGCAATAATAGATTCCATGAGCTTTTCTAGACAAGCCAAGTTAAAATTTACATCCTCAAGGTTTTATCAAAAGGTGAGGGAAAAAAAGGATGGAATTAGTACTTAGTACTATCCACAAAGTCTGGGTTTAGTCTATGAACTTTCAAACGTTTGGAATTAGTTCAAAGGTCATGCAAGTATATGAATTTAGTGCAAAGTAGTCCCGAAAGTGTGTGAAATAAGGACACGATGTTAAATTTGTTTACGGAATTCGTCAAATTTAAGGACACTTGTCGGTTAAATTTGACGGATTCTGTATGTGATTTTGACGGCGTGTCCTTATTCCATACACTTTCGGGACTATTTTGAACTGAACTCAAACACTTGCACGACCTTTGGACTGATTCCAAACGTTTGAAAGTTTGGGACTAAACTCAAACTTTGCGAATAATACATGGACTAATTCCATCCTTTTTTTCAAAGGTGAGCTAGTGGGTCTCTATATTTGCATCCATCAATTTATTATAGGAGGGCAAGTGTTGATAAAATTGTTCTTTCCTGATCTTGAGGTTGTGTGTTCGAATTTCATTAAGTGGGGTAGCAAAGAATTATGGGTAGAGCTAGTAAATGGGCCAACGGTTCGTGGGCTATCAGTGATTCAGCTCGATAATATTAGATCTGGACCAACAAAAAGTAGCCTGATAAACATGTATGCATCTTTTGTGCCTTACTCTCAACCTATATTGCTTGCAAAATTAGTCATGGCCCACACGACTTCATTGATCCGACCCGTTGATACTTTGCTCCCAAAGAAAAGTGACTCGATTTACATACTTGTGTAAGATACCACTTTGATGCAGTAAGGTGCCAAAAGTCTCAGGATAGAGTTAAGAGGCAAAGTCTCTTTCCTGAATACTATTGGTTCCTTGTTCATATTTGTATATATTCGCTTTGAAGATTTCTTATGCCGTTGCAAGATAGAATTTCGGTACCTTACTGTATCAAAAAATATGTCAACTCCATTTATGAAAAATAAAAATAGCTACTCTCTGTTATGCAGTTCATCAGTATGTTGGGTGGATCATCAACTTGGGCTAACTTTTATACTCATGCACTGAGAAAATCAGTGGAAGACTATGTTCCATGAAAGTAACTTCCATCAATCATATATATAGGCTTAAAGAAGTGCAATGCAAAACACATGGGCACTTGATAATGGAGCCAGGGGATAGACAAAACTATATTATCTAAGCAATAACACTTCAATCTTATATCATATCAATGCTAATGATCATAGTTGATGACACAACCCTAATCAACCTTTTCCAATTACAATGGATATATGACATTACTTTATCACTACAATTAGTAACAAGATTGTTAAATTTAATCATAACTCTTGCAAGTGCCAAATTCTTCTCAAATTGTCAACATAGATGATGAGATGGATGCTACTAATGATTGTTAGTGATAATATATATATATATATATATATATATATATATATATATATTGATACAGATAAGTGCCGAAATCCTGTCTTGCAACGACATGGTACTCTCATATTTACAAGGAGGAACCGTTGTTCA
>JAYMTK010002302.1:0-14180 GCA_036897405.1 Pelargonium myrrhifolium | reverse complement strand
GAGGTAGGTCACACGCGAGCCAATCCTTTTGAGGTCCTTTTTAGCCCATTTTAAGTGACACCACATGAATGACCGTCACACACACACGCCATTTGAGGTAGGTCGCACGTGAGTCGACCCTTTCGAGGTCGTTCTTGGTCTCCAAATATGTCACCTTTTGATTCGTTATACATCAAAAAAAATGTATTGAATTAAATTTTATATCCACCCCATTATCCATTGTTGCATCAAAGATTAGAATTAATATTGATTTATCCATTAAATTTGTAATCGGTCATATTCTACAGAATTCGTCAAATTTATTTGTATCCAATCAAAAAGATCAAAAACAACTTCGAGTTTAGTTTGAACGACCTAGCTCAAAGAGACCCGAGTTTGCGAAGAATGACATGTTCTCGATCCACGTGTATTTTTGTGATGGGTGGAAACATAGGAAATATTTATCTAAATTAACATCAACAAAATTGCAAATAGTATTGAATGGATAATCATAACTGTTATCCCTCGGAACCAATCTATCATCCCTAATAATCGGACGGCAAAACATTGTGATCCCCACAAACTATCACCTTATCGGACACAAATAATAGTAATTAAATACTGTTAAATCCTGAAAAAACCACTCCAATTATTCACCGTACGATTAAAGATCATCGGATGGGAGATCAAATCCTACAAATCGCATACTCCTAAACAGGTGTGAGCAAATGTACCCAGTATTGTCCCAATTCCCATGCCCAGGCCAGAAGAGCCCTCCTTATATAGATCGCGAAACAGAGACTCCTCCACAGTTCCGACACCAATGACAACGACGACGAAGCGGAGGAGAGTTCCGAGACGGCGTCGTTTCGTGATCACCACCACCGTCATCTCTTCTACCTCCGATCCTCCCTTATTCAAAACAGTCATTACAGGTAAATTCTCTCCTCGATTTCACTTGCAAATTAGTCACTGTTCTATAAACGACCTAGCTGTGTTTTTTTGTTTCTAGCAATTGTTGAGCAATCGCAAGTGTTTGATTTTCTTTTCAATTCATCATTGCGATATCTTTTGTGATGTTTCTGCAGCTGTGGTTTTATTGCTGAAGTGTTTGATTATATGCATTTCATTGTTTCTCTGTCTTTGCTGTTGAAGTTGGGGTGTGATTTGATCGTGTTTTGATAATTTGATTATTGTAATATCATATTTAGGGTTTTTGGATGTCGTGTTGGGTGTTATAGGGTTGTTGGTAGGTTTTCGAATGAGCAAATGATGAATGCTGTTTTTATTTTTATTTTATTTTTTTGAGTGTGAGTGTGAGATTGTTAACTAGCTAACTAACTAGTAAACCGTATTGTGATTTTATAGTTATTGTTAATTATTTTTGTTCAAGGAGTTAAATAGGGTTTGTTTTTGAGGTTTGGGATTGGGGTTATTGCTCTGTTAGGTGTTCTTATTCAGATATATGGTGTGATTTGAGGCTGATACATATCCAACTTAACTACAAGTTGAACTTTCAAACACTTGATATAACGCTGCTTTGAGTTCATAATTGCGATCAAAATAGAATCCTTCGTACCAATACCGAGACCTCAATTGTTGACCAATAAACTCTTCACTTTGCTCTGCAGTCATTATAGGATATGCATGTAAGGTGTCCTCACTTTAGTTTGATAATCATTGTAGGAGTTGTTTCTCAAGTTGACACTTTTTATAATGTGAAAGGTAGCATTCCAGTTTATTTTTTCCCCAAATGACAAGACTTCCTAAAGTCCATTCTATCCTTCGGATTTTAACTTCATATGTCAAATCTTTAACTAATTCAGTTTACTAACTTCCCATTGTTTTAGTGAGCTATGGTGTTCATTTAATATCAATCTGCACCAAAATTTATGCTAAAGTTGCAGCTAAAAACATGGTAATATTAATGAGTTGAACCTTTTGGTGGTTCTCTTTTGATGTCTGGCTCTTGATCTGGCAGAGGTCCTGTGAACATTAGGCTCTAGAATTTGCTACTACAAATAAAGGAAGAGGTTTCCAGATAGCAGTTCATAATTTGCAGTCACTCTCTGTGTTAGACTTTGATTGTTTGTCAGCACTTAAGATCGGATGAATTAATAATTGGATAAGTTTAAAGAAAATATCTTACATTAATGAATATTTGGTTTATGTAATTGCTATCATCTAAAATTTCACGAATACTAAAAAGTGTCCAACTAGATTGGTATGACTTTAAAGGTTTCTTAATGTGAATTTCATTTACTTTGTTTACTGTTGAATAGTGTGTCCAAACCATGTTTTGATTGCGAAACTTCCCTAAATCTAACTTGCATAATCGATATGTTGTAGGGCTAATTGTATAATTTTTTCATTGCAGATTGGAGTTAGGAGGATGAATCAGAAAAGAGGGAAAATGAAGAAAGAGGGAATAGAAAGAAACTTTTCTGCTTATTTCAAGCACTAAGAAAACTAGTTGACTACTGAAAAGTGTGTCCAAACCTCTTATATAAGTACATTCATCACATGTTTTAATTGCCAAACTCCCCTAAACATAACTTTCATAATGCATTTATTTAAGGACTATTCCAATAATTTTTTTAATTGCAGGCTGGAGTCAGGAAGATGAAGCAAAAAAGGGGGAAAAAGAACAAAAAAAAGAAAAGAAAAAAGAAGCTTTTCTGCTTATTTCAAGCGCTAATAAGACCAGTTTCGGATGGAACAACTTATCTGCTTGTTTACTGACAGGATTATCTCATGGCATTTTGTTGGCGAACAACTAATCTCTACATTCCTGGTAAGTGTAATTTCTCCTGTTATTAGTTACACTAACTAATCAAAAGAACTGCTTTTTATGTTTTTACTTCTTTGTAGCAATTCTATCACTAGAATATTCTTCATAGGTTTATCATTAAAACAACTGCTTTCATGTTTTTGGCTTTGCTTCTTCATATTAATTTACTAGGATTACTTCCCAAAGATTATCCAATATCCTTTTGCAGTTTATGTCATCATGTATTTGAGGCAAAGAGTAGGGGGTTTAGTTTACCACTGGTAAAAAATACAGTCTAAGACCAATTGGTATACAAGTTGGGAGTTAAACTGTTTAAGCTTTTGGCTTGGAGTTTAACATGATATCAGACCTGGGTCGGTTTTGGCCAAGGGATCCATTTGTGTTGTCTCCCTTCTTGACCCACAGGATCCGTTGTGTTGTCCATCTTTCTACGTGAGTGGAGTGTAAAGAATGTGAAGTATGAGACCAGTTGATATACAAGTTGGTAATTCTGCCTAATAGTTTAAGCTTTTGGGACAGGAGAGTGAGAATTAGCCTCTGTGGATAATTCAGTAGATATTTATTATTCCGGAATGAAGAATCTAAAAAGATGCTAGCTACAACCATGAGCTTTGTTTTCTTTACACATGTTAGTCTAGTGTTATAAGTGTATGAAATAGTAAAAGAGAAGGTGTTTGAAGACTAGAATCCAGAACTTTAGGTGGCTTTTGACCAGAAAATGACAAAGTACATGTTGCCATCACCCTACAAAAGCAGTGCATCTATCTTTTCCATGAAATGACCAGAAAACTATCAAATTCTTATCCATTATCACCTTTCAAAGATACTGTGAGTCACATGACTGCATTTCACCTTGTATACGTTTAGAGTTGTTTTGCTATCTTCCTAGCCCTTTCTATCTTCTGAATTTCTGTTACTTTTCCATCAACAGTTTAGTAGTGATGGTGATTGCTATAAATTATTTGGTTATGAAAAGAGCATGATTATCGTCTCTATTATTTGTCATCATCCATATTATTCTAACATTGCTGAATCACAATAGGGATATACAATTGTTTCATCTTTCTTTTATATTGTTTGATCCTAGAACTGATTAGGTTTTATATTTGATTAAATTTTATATTGCCTGATTGCTCTGGTTATATGCTTCTTTTTGTGGCTAAGTCAACCTTGCCTGTCAACTGAATCAATACTTTTGTTTGGGGAGGCTAGTTAAGTGGTGTGCTGTAGACAGAGCCAAAAAAAAAAAAAGTGTGCTGTAGTTGAGGCTGACATTTTAACAAGTAGCAAATCATCTTTGTTTATGAGTGCAACCATGGTAGGATTATTATATATACACATATTGAAGTTCGATTACAATATTGGTTTTGTTGGCCCTAGTCAAGTAGCAGAAGAGTCATGGGAGTCCCGAGTTTTCAGAAATGCTAATGGGTCATTTCCAGTTTACCAGCAGTCTGTGTTGCTTGTTTGGTGGAGTGGATCCTTTTCATATATGATTTCTATGGGCCATGGATGATGCCCAACAGGGCTGTCCTCATGACCCTCTTTGTTAGGAGTTCCGAATTTACCATTCCAAGTTCCTTGTGAATGATGAAAGTAACTGACTCAGCACCAGCACGTAGGCCTTTTCCATGAAACTGAGAATTCTGGATCCTATTTTTATTTTGTTCATATGGTGTTTTCTTCTTTGACCATTATGTGCCCCTGCAGTTGTTTGTAGGGGTTGATCATGACTGGGTCTGTAACAGATTTTTGGACCAACTGATCCGAACTCAATCTGAATGGATTCAGTTTGGTCTTTGGTCCGGTCTTCTGTAAAAACATTCAACCTGATCAAGTTTGGGTTCGGTCCAAATTTGGTCCAATCTGTTGGGTCCTTGACCGAGAAGTAGTCGGTTCATTTCAGTCCTTGACGGATGCCCACCTCTACTTGTTTCCTTTAGTTGGGAATTTCAGTTAACGGAGGAAACAATTTTGTGGAAAAACCAGACCGGACAATATGGCTGGTTTCATCGGAATCTAGTCTTGTATGTGTAAGAATCAGCCGAATTTGAGAATGACTTGGTCAAAACTTATATTCCATAAAGGCTTATATAAATTTTGTCCATTCTTCATCATAAGATAGAATTGAGTTTTGGTGTCGTTGTTTTTAACGGTGCTGGAGTAAACTGATATGAGCAATCAATGATATATGGTGCGTGTTTAAATAAATTTTCACCAACTCCAGAATAGCGAGAAATTCATGCTGTGTGCGCCTATTGTTGATGATTCGTTTATAGTTTTATGGTAGTACCCGAAGATTAGGTCAGAAGTGAATTGGAGAGATGTGAAATGCATGAGATTGGTGTATTGCAAACTAAATTATCATGAAATGCAATAAATTTAGCATTCAATAACTTTCCCTGAAAAATACTGCTGTAGTTATTATGAAATTATTAGGTACACCAATAACAAAGAATAAAACTTGGCATCAATATTAATTATAAGATCACTTATTCTCACATGTTTATGTCAATACTTTTCACATCATAAATATGACATAATTGATCGAATTAAAAGTTAATAATTGAGTGATAATGTAGTATTTAATTATGCATTTTTACAAATATAGTTATGCTCTAGAATTTAGTTTAAATTAACGGCATCACAAAGAATAAAACACGGTCATCAGTTTATTTTAACAGGTGTCAGTTTGGATGAATATATATTCATATTAATAATACTTATTAGGGATAATTACACGTCACTACCCTCTTAGATACATGTTTTGCAAGTTACTATCCTAATTTTTTTTTGTTACAAGTTACTATTCTAAGCTTACAATTTGTCATTTCATCAGTTAATTTTAACGGAATGTGACTCTTTCATCATGTGTCATGTACATTACTTTATAATATTTATAAATACCATGTTTTGTCGCTTTTAAAGTTTCGCCGGAAATTTTAAAATTTTGTTGGAAAATTCAAAACTTCGCATGAAACTTTTTGAAGTTTAGCCGGAATATGCATTTTCTTTTTTGTTTAAAATATGAAAATTTGCATCGGTACAAATCCAAATCAATGAAACAAAAACTTTTGTCTTGCATCAAATAAAATAAAATTCCACAAATGTCCCCACACTACTTGGTTGTCATTTCCATTCACAACTGATAAATTGGTTCTTCTTCTTCTACCTATTGCTACCGCCGGCAATTCCCTCTCCCTAACGCCTTTCCTCTCGTCAAAGAACTTCCCACTGCAAACCCGCCGCCGGAGAGCCTCTATATGGTCATATCGAAGGAGATGGAGCAGATTCGAGCTCATATCGAAACTCCATCCGTCTGTTCGAGCTTCGTCGCCGAGCTTGTGGTGGTCTCGTCTCTATCGCCGGTGCTAGTCGCGTTTGAGTTCGCCGGCTAAGATGTCGCGAATTGGAGCTTCGTCGTTCGATTTTGTCGGGGCTTGCAGGTGCCGCCTCGTCTCCTTTGCTTCCTCTCTGCTTCGGTTGGAGTGGTGGCGGCCAAATCTGGTTGCTCAGATCTGCTCTCATATCCATCTCTGGCGGCTATGTCTTAACGAGCCAGATCTGAACAGATCTGAAACTCACGGGGGCAGAGAGCGCTAGATCTGAAACCCACGGCGGCGACGAGCTGGAGGAGCATCGGTGGCGGTCGAACGGATAAGAGTAGATGATGTGGCAGCGAACGACGAGGCCAAGGCACCGACGTGGCTATTACCGGTAAGGACGAGCCGGTCTTCTCTCCTCTATTTTCGCTGTCAGAAATCGCAAGACGAACGAAGAAGACGAACAATGTTGTCTTTTTCTTTTTCATATTTTTAATTAATAATATTATTATTATTTAAAATAAAAATAAAAAAGGATGGACATTTAGGTCTTTTGCAAGTTTTTTGCAAGTTAACTGAGGGATTATCTAACAGAGTGGGAAAAAAAAATTATGGTTAGAAAGGTGCGGAAAAAAACAAGTTCAGGGTAGTAGAATGCAATGTATCTAAGAGGATAGTAATGTGTAATTATCCCAACTTATTATTATTATTATTATTGTTATTTAATTTTAGTATTTTTTGGTCTCTAAGATTGATTAAAAGTAAATACGTACAGAGACGGTTGAATTGGTAAAAAAGTACTCCCTCCAATTACACGATAAAGTTTTACTTTTACCAATTCAAGATTTGCAATTTTACAGTCCCTCAAATACCCGAATTTACAGGAGCAATAGTCTCCTCTAGATGTCTGGACCATATTACCATAATGTCCTCCAAAGTCCCATCACATCGATGCCCGTTATGGACTTTTCACATTTCCCGAAACCTAAAATAGCCCTCTCGCTCGCGCCTTCTCTCTCTCTCTCTCTCTCAACCTGTGAAAACGGAAGTACAAAGAAGCGCCTGAGTCTTTGGAGCCATTTTCGAATCCGAGCCCATCTGAACCGCCCATTCTTCCCATCCAACGGCTGTGATCAGTCTCTGAAATGATTACCAGTGGTTTTATCTTAAACCCTAGAAGCGGATAAACACACGTACGTACTGTCTCTCTTCCTCCTCCTCCTTCCTCTGCAACCGGAATTACGCGAACCCTGTAAATCGCCGATCTTTGATCTCTCTCTTTCTTCTTTCTAGAGAGAGAAAATAAAAAGTAAAATCCTCTTTGATTCGTAGGCTCGATCTTGTTCTCGAATTCTGGTGCTCTTTTCTCTGTTCTGGGATTAATTTGTGTTTTAAAGATGGCTTCATTTTGTTTCTGCTTTAGTACTTTTTTCTGGGTCTGAGTTTCCGAGTCGCGACCTCATCTTGCACCCACGAGTACAGTGTCCAAGATTGACTGAAAATGATTGGTTCTTGGTTCTTGTTTGGATTTGAAACAGCCGCGCACTCGATGGTCTGAGTCGGGCGGTTCCGAGTCAACTCGGATTTTGACTCGCTGGGAAGGAGATCGACGGTCAGGCTGGGCCTGATCTGAACCGTACGGAGATGCCGTCTGTTGAGATGAGACGGACGACTAGGGTGTTTGGGGTGGTGAAGGGTGCGGATGGGGCCAGGGGCAGGCGGCTGTGGCCGGATTCTGGTGAGGGTATTGGAAGCTATGGGGACGAGTGTTGTGAGCTCCTAGCCAATGGGGACAGTGGTGATGCGTGCAAGAAAAATGGGTGGGTCCCTAGTATTAAGTCCATGGAGATTGATAATCAGGGAGCTGAGGTGCCAGAGGCTATGAATTCTCCAGAGGGGCCTGATGACAAGGGTGCAGTGGAAAAAATGTGCAGGCTTGTGTACATCAGAAAGAAGAGCTTCAAAAGGTATGGGCGTCAGTTTGCTCGTAGGAAGAGGAGGAAGAATAATTCAGGAAGTCCAGTGTTGGTAGTTGACTCTGGAGACAATAAGCTGGATTTCACTGGGCAAGTTGTCGCTATGGATGGCGTTGCGCTTGGCCCTGTACTTGCTGTTCTGTATGAGTCTTCTTCTATGATGGGTTGTTTTGCTTGTATATTGAATCTGGTTCTAAGATACATGAAGAAGGCTAGGGTGAGGTTATCAGAACTTTCTGCATTCTTGTCTACTGATCCCATTGGTCTTGTATACTCTTCCCATGGCATCCGATTTATGCAGGTTGGCAAAGTTCCTGTTTGGTTAGCTGCATAGTTATAAATTCTTGTCTCAAATCCAAAAGAGGGCATAGCAAAACTACCTTAGATAATGGATCAATTCTGCATTTGATTATGTCTTTCAGATTGTCTACTTCTTTTAAGCTTATACCTGTAGAATTTTATATGCTCTTTTACTACATGATTTTTCTTCCGCAAGGAATTAAGAGTAGGGTGAAAGCATTTGATTGTGATCTGAATGCCCTACTGTTTTTTATGGTTCAACCAATGAAATCACTAGTAATAACTAATTTCTTTTCCAGGATCTTCCATCTACCACTACCTCTGGGATTTGCAAGATCTATCAGGCCACTCAGCTTACACCAATGTTTACTGTGGATTTTTCTGCAATTCCTGGGTGTTTTATGTATTTGCATTTAAGCATATTTCTTCAAAATCAGTGCCTGTCATTTGCCCTTGTAAATAAGTTGAGGACTGTGAAAAGAGATGAAATGTATGATAGTGAGGAGCCCTCTTCATGCCTCCCCTCTGAGAGCAGAATCATTTCTGAAGTTGATCATCTTGTGAACAAAGCAGGCTTACATCCATCTGCCCGAGATTCCAAGTTAGCTGGTTGCAGTGCACAGTATAGTGATGGCCTTAACTTGGGCAGTAGTCAGAAGAAACGAAGTTCGATTCCTAGGAAGGCTAGGACCACTCCCTATTCTATTCACAATGTGCTTCTCCCTCTTGCTGATAAGACTATCCCTGCGCCTGGAGTACTTGAGGTTTCAGATAAGACTATCCCTGTGCCTGGAGTACGTGAGGTTTCAGATTATGGGGACGGCAATGTTGGTACTTTTCTCAGACCAGATTCTTACATCAGATTGAATAGTAATGAGGTAACGAGAGCTTTGTCAAAGATGACTGCAAATTATGACATGGATTCTGATGATGAAGATTGGTTGAATAGGAGGGCTGAGTATATTTCAGCGGACAGGTTTGAGTTAATGGTTGATGCATTTGAGAAGTCTCTCTTTTGCAATCCAGATGATAAATCTGCTGAGAATGCAGCTATTGATCATTGTCTGTGTCTGGGTGAAAGAAAAGTAGTACAAGAGGTGTGTGAATATTGGACGAAAAAACGGGAGCTAAAACGATCCGCGCTACTTAGAGTTTTCCAGGTAATAAGAATCATTATGCTTCAGATTTCATGTTGAGTATCAAAAAGATATTCTCACATTCTTACCCTTGAGTTGTAGGAAGTCTGTGTTCTTATACCTCTACCTAAGTGCCATCTTTTTTTTTGGTGCATGAAGCTCTTTCCCAAAATGCTTTTAATTTTTGGTTCATTGATCAATGAGCTTATCATGCTTCTAATACAATATGATGTTATTGGAAATTGTTGTGCACTCTCGTCCACAGTTTTTTGAACATTATTTACTAGGCTGTAGTTATAGATGGGACACTATGTAATGAAAATATACAATTACAGATGGTGATTGGGGGAAACAGTTAGCAAATCATTCTAGTAATAGGCGATGCTTAGTTTCTGGCACTGTTCTCATATGGAATTGTAGTTTCACAACTTGAATTAAGAAGCTAAATGTTTCAGTAATTTCGTAAGAAGGCCATGAAAGGATGTATGGGCTGTACCCTCAAGAATGTTTTGTGAATCACAGTATGGTATAAGATTTGCCATGTGACCTGCCATAGTGTATGCCATCTTCTGATGTCTAAGGACCCACCTTTTTTGTTGATTTTTTTTTTTTTTTTATGGTTTTCTCCCCGTTTGGTCTTGTAGCTTCATGTTCTGTGTTATATTACTATTTTGTTGTGTGTAATCTGATCTGTGTGTTATTTTCTTTCTGCACAGCTTAGTCGACAAAAGAGTGCTTCACTTGTCCCAAAGCCTGGCCAACGCAAGAGAAGATCATTTAAACGGCAGCCCCACCAATTTGGAAGAGGAAAGCAACCAAGTGTGCTGCAAGGTAAATGTCAAAGCGTTTTTTTACTTCAATGAATAACTATGTTATGTATGTATGGTGAATATACTTCTCCAATGAGGTATAAGAAACACGTTGCATGTTTCTTTCAATGAGCAGAGCCTAACCTTTTTGATATGAATGTGCAGCAATAGCAGCAGCTGAACAAGAAGCCTTAGATACCCAAAATGCGGTTCGAGAAGCTGAAGAAGCGAAAGCCTCTCTCAGGAGGTGCAATGAAATAGCCGTTGCACGTCGCCAAAGGGCTCAATCTCTCTTGGAGAGTGCAGATTTGGCAGCGTACAAAGCTGCAATAGCAGTTAAAATTGCTGAAGCAGCCGAATTGCTCGGATCAACAACTAGCGCTTGCAACAATGTTATGACCTGATTCAACTTGTGTGGGGGCGGCCGCCTGGTATCATCAGGCAGGGCTGTTTGAGGAATGATTGTAAGTTTGTGTATAGCTGCTGCTGCTTCTGATTGAATGTACATTTTGTATGATCACTTTAACCCTGCATGCATGCATGTATTCATTCATTCCTTACTAATTGGAGGGTAAAAAAGAAATGGGAGAGTTAAATGAAAATATAATAGGACTTTTGATTGTGTGGGTCTTAGCACAAAATTTCCAGATTCTTTCACAAAGATGGGCATGTTAGGTGCAAAACTCACCTAAAACTGTCCCCTCCCATTTTGCTACTTTTTAGAATCAAATTGGGACAAACAAGTAACTCCCTCCATTGATTGCAATAACGTGGTAGTCACTGTTGTTTTTTTGGCAATATTTACCAAATTCTTTCTTTTCTTTAAACTTAAATTATCTTATAATTGCAAAAGAAATTAAATTAAGTTAACCTATTGTTTGGAGAAATATTCAACGAATTCTATTAAATGTGGGATGGAAAATGGTTTTTGGACAATCTTGATTAAACTTGGTTTGAGATATTTGATTTCTTGGCGTTGAAGGATTTTACATCATCGTATATTCATATCATGACATCTCATCAAATAGCAATTTAAAATGAATGATTTATTAATAAATAGTTATTTTCAAGTTGTTATGCATGAATTGTGAATAATATCCTTATAAGAAATTAGTTAATATCTTTCAACACGTGATCACGAGGATACAACAATAAGTATATCTTCTTAATTTTTCTCAAAATAGAATGGAAGACACTCATTTTGAGACGGGTTGAATATATTCAGCTTTTGTATTTATTAACAATTATAATAATAGACTTATTAGAGTTGGACACATCATGAATTAACACTCATACTTGTCTTAACATATTTAGACATGAAGCGCCAGTTCAGATGCAGTTCTTTTATGTATTATTTAGGTTTATAGTATATTTTATTTATTAATATATATTAAATAATAATAATCACTAAAACTACTTGTAAAGAAATATATATAAAAAATCACCCATTAAATAGTGTGAAAATCATTTACACTAACCATGCATCAAATACTTTCCCATAAACAAGATGATTTGGTTAGTTATATTGTGATATATTTGGTTTGGATGAAGTTAAAGCTTGTGAGCTTATGAGTTGGCATGTTGAAGATTGTTTTAGAGTTGTAGTGAAGAAATCAATATGGTTAGAGAAAGAATCAGGTCTTGAAACCACAACACATGCAAAATATAGACAGAGTCTATGAATGTTTGGTCTTTGTATGAATTTATTTTGAGTGTATATATATATATATTTATATATGTAGGAATCAATAATTCAAAAAGACCTCAGATTGAAGAGAATCAGAGATGATGGGGTTTAGGTGTTCAAGTGGTGTGGGCACTTTGAATTCTTCTCGAGGTCTCAAATTCGAGATTCTTAGTTGATGGTTGACATCTTCAATAATAGAAGAGTATAAAACTGAAATGTAGAATACTTATTGTTAATAAAAAATGTATGTGTGCAACTTACGCATTTAGCCTAACTTAGTCATCACTTTTATCTTCTCTTAGTCGTCATCTAGCCCACCACATTTACCTCCTTGCATCGCCACCATCTATTTTCCTTCGCAATTCTATTCTCTGCACCACCTCTTCGTAAACCAATTACCTTACACTCTTCACAAATGTATTTTCCTATAAATACGCATCTTATTCTAGTTTGTATAATCAAGTTCAATATTTCAATCCCCCATTTATTTCCACTCTTATCATCAAAATAGAAGAATTGATTATCATGTAACAAGCACTACCAATCATAAAAATGACCAAACAGTTAAAATCCTTTTGACAATTTACTGACAGATAATAAGATTGAATTGAAACAAGTTTTGATTATCAGAGGCTGATGTTGCAACACTTCTTTCTATATTAGGTAAGCTATTTATGAAAGTTGTATTTTAATGAGATGTCATTTATTGTTGGTCTATTTTAGAAGATTTAACTGTTATTTTGAAAGGGTTAAACAACCAAATTTAGAGTAATAGCCTCTAATATGTTTGCTGAGATTTTTTTTTTTCCTGCCATCTTGCAATTAGTCTTTAGATAGAAGTCTGTGTAATGTTAAAATCATAGGGATGATTCATCACATATTTGCCCATTTTTGAAATTGCATTGTAAGTTCTGAGATGTTCCAATGGGCTGATCCAAGAGTTATCAACCATTGGATTCCCAAAATAATATCACTAGTGTGGAGATAAATACTTTAGGGAGCACAATTGTAAAGTTAAAGCTCAATAGGGCTGCACATTTGGCTTCTACTACTAATACATCAAATTTGTTGTTAGTGTGTTTCACTTGCTTCATTATATGCAACATTTTTACTTTATATTTATCCGATGCAAAATTTATAAAGACAAATCGCAACGTCAGTACAATAATTATTTAATATATTTTAAATTTTCCTTCAAACAATTTAACGATGAAACTAACGGTCATGACCATTTTGAGTTCATATTTGAAATTTCAAAGATTATTTTAAATTTTAAAAAAATTCGGGACCAAATTGGTTAAGAGTGGATTTAACTAACCATTGTGGGATGGATTTATCAGCATCCTTACCTTTTTCTATATTAAGATAATTATAGAACAATTATCAATAACATGGTTAAGATAAACTAGTTAAAACAATTTGAGTTAGCTACATATGTGTTAGAAATATAATACAATAATATAGCAAATGGGAGTAGCAAAGAGGAGGAGCAAGATAAGTAAAAGTGGTGAGCTACGGATTTTCATTCTTCTATTTTCTCATTCAAAGCTTATGCCTATTTATAGGCAAATATGAACAAGATGGATGGATGAGATTCAATACTCAAATCCAATGGCTTACATGTAATACTTAACCACTAAGTCTAAAGTGGATATACATCTATGTTATAAAATATATTTATAACAAAATAATATTTGGACTATATATCGAACTTTAATCCAAGTTCTTTAGTCACTTGTTCAGCTCTCAATTTTGTAATGATAAGAAACTGTAGTGTATTGTACCAAAACTTTTATATTGACTAAATATCAATATACACTTTAATCAATTTTGAGAATGTAAAAATTCTCTTCAGAAAAGTAGTACAATTATTTTCAGTATGTTGTACAAAAATTATGATATTTCAATGTAATATTCACTTCTGGGAATAACATTATTTATCATATCGTCGATGATAAACATGCTTATAGATAAGCAATATAATTTTGAGATATATATCATTTACTTCAAGAAAAGATAATATGCAAATCACGATTGCAAATATTCTCTGTATATTATTAGCTTAAGAGAAGGATTATCTCTTGTAACTGAATGATCTCATAGTGTCATTCACTTTAAGGAATGATTATCAATTTGTAATTGAATAATTTTATAGTATCATTCGTTTTATATAATGATT
>JAYMTK010002301.1:0-14181 GCA_036897405.1 Pelargonium myrrhifolium | reverse complement strand
AAAAAAAATCTAAGAGAGTAGTAACATAAAGAGTCTGGGTAGTAACCTGATAAACATGTATTTAAGAAGGTAGTAACCTGTAATTTTTCCTATATTATATGAATAATACATGATTACATTTAAAACTTATCAAATTTATTATTCATATCAAAAAAATATTTTTAGAAACACAAGAGACAAATGAAACAAATAATTTAAAAATACAAAAGTAATTATAATATGTAAAATATATAGGTGTGAGTCCATGCTATTATATTCTTTAGAGTGTAACCATTGTAAATGCCCTTAAGTTGAGCAAAAAGCGTTCTTTTTAGTTCAAAAGTTAATTGATTATGTACAATTCTTTATCTTGTTCTAAGACGAGCTTTAAGGTTAGATAAAATAGTATGAAAAAGCAAAAACTATATCGTGGGTATGATACTAGACACCGCAAAAACCCCTTTCCATAACTGGTAGTCTTTAGGACACGGTCACATGATGTCGGAGTAGCCATAGCCCATGCAACCTCGTCGGAGCAGGGATAGATGATCTCGGTGTCAATGATTTGAGATCGAAGGGAGCATAGAGAAATGCACAAGTTTTGTGTTGTGTAATAGGCGATGATGTTTGTTAATGAGGGAGCAGAGTCGTCAAAGAAGAAACGCTTAAAATCATGCCGAGGCCAGAGCCGACGACCTCAGATCGTTGTAACTCACCCACTTGTACAAAATCCCAACCACACTCCCACCAACCACAACCCCATTCACGCTGCCATACACGTTCGAGTCTCTCCCTTCATTCACCACCATTGTCTCCTCCTCATCACGACTCATCATAACCGACACTCTCTCTGAATCAGCCTCCACCGATGATGCCTAAGTAGAGAAGCTCGGCTTGGAACCACAGCTCACACTTCTCACGTAACAATTGAGCCCTATATGAGGCCGGCGACGACGAAGATCTGAGGTCGGCGGCAGAGCAAGCTATGATGCCTCTAAGGAGATGTGCAGAAAGAAAAATATGAAAGAGATAGTAAAATTTAGGGTTTTAGTATTTTTAATAAAGTAAGGGTATTTTGGTCCTTTAAAGTGACATTTAACTATGTTATGGACAGAAACATATTTTGATACTTGAGAGTAATTTAAAGTTTAAAAGTGTAATTTGTGAAATCGAATACTTGAGGGGTGCTCTCTGTAATTTTTCCAAAAATTTAAATTTGGAAAGCAAATTTTTTTTTTTTTTTTTTTTTGAAATAAGGAAAGCAAATTAAAGAATAGGAGCATACATCACGTTCTATTTTGGCGCCAAAACATCCCTTCACAGCTTCACTTTCATCACTCTTCTTCCCTACGGTTCGGTCTAGTCATAGAAACGAACTTGACAAGTTCGCATGTACCAGTACGAACAACGAAACGGAGCTAGGGTTTGAGCTCCGACTCACCGATCCGCGAATCACTATGAATAGACGAACCTCGGAATCTGGCCCTAGAATTCCATCACAGACTTGGAGTCGTCCTCATGCTCGAAGAAGTTTTAATTCAATTCGGAGCTTCGGTGCTGCAACATCTCGAGGAGATAAAGGTCCATATTACTTTCTGTTTCTCCATTTTATTTCTATCTATCTATATTTGTATGGACTATGGATCGATTGATTTCATTTCAACTGAAATTGGGAATGACTGAAAGATCAGTTTTGTACTTGACTTCAATTTCATTTAGCGGTGAATTTTATGTGAGTTTTTCGGTTCTGACTGGTAATGATGTTGGTTAGGGCTTGTGTACTGTGATTTTCATATATATCATGAGGCCATTGGAGTCGGGTAAAAGGATGTAGGATCCTTCCAATATTCTGTCTAAGTTGCCTTATATATATATTATCATTACTTGGATATTGAGATTAAAATTGCTTGTTTTTGAAATGTATGATTTCTGAAATCTAGTTCGCCTTTTTCTTATGCTTCTTTATTTGACTATAGATAAAGTTAGCTTTCTTTTAATGCTCTTTTGTTATTCGGTGAGGGTTCACGCCTTTGCTTATACCAACGAATATTATTGTCTACCCAAAGAACTTATTTTTTGCTCTCTTGCTTAACATGTAGCTAATATTTGATGTTTTCTTTGAAGACTTTGATTTTTTTTTTTTTCTTTTGCTTAGTGCTGGTCATCTTGTCTATGCCTCAGGTTCCTGCTTTAAATGTTTGTCTACCTTTCCATCGACATCAACTTTCTCAGTTTGCTGCCTAACCATTTAAATAACCTGTTGCCTATTGATCATAAGTATAACTAATGTATCCTCTAATTTTATTTGCAGATACTAGTTGCAGGAAAAGAGTAAAGTTCACTGATATTGACTATGATAATCCCCTAAATTGCAGGCCAGGTGCAAAAACCATACCTTCTCAAGTTACTCGTGCAACAAAATGTGAGTTTTCTTGTCATACCAACACTCTGCTTCAAGACTATAGTTTGTAACCTTCTAATGTGTAAAACTGTCAGGTTTCAACCTTATATCGTTTTATTATTATACCTATTTTATGTTTTATATGCTTCTGTGTTATGAGTTACTTTAAACTTGTATTTGAGATATTGATCATATTCTTTGAAAGTGATATGCAGCTGGTGACCCTAAAACTTCTGAGTATGCTTTCTTCAAACAATTAAAGGAAGATGTAGGTCATGTGTATGATTCTCAATCAGTTTATAAGGAAGGAAATCAGCCAAACACGTCAAGATCGGGTTATCGTCCTAAAGGTAGGTTGAAAGATATTTTGCTTGAATGTTTGTATTTCACTTTACAACAAATGCTATGTGCTATGTCTAGGATTAGGAATTCCTTATTTGTTTTGTTCTTAATTATGTCTATGTTCAAAGTTGAATTCGTCTAGATGACAGCCATGATAATGTCAATGTGATATAAAAGCTTTAGTTACTTTTACCTCATTTGTATTGTTCTAGTGCTCATCCTTTTAGACATGATAGAAAGGAAAATAAGATATTTTTCTATTCTGTGCAGAAAAGACCAACCAAAGAAGTAGTACTTATGATGACTTGAGGTCCTTGTTGACTGTAGAAAATGTTTCACCTGTTAAATTTGACTCATTCTTCTCACCAGTTGTTCATACATCAGAGAAGCCAGGTATCGACATAAAAATGCACACCTTACTTTTCTTTTTACTATATGAAGTTTCTCCCCTTCTCATGCCTATATATAATGCATTGTGTCAATTGAATTGCAATGTGCTAAAAAAATAGCAGATATGAGTGCAACTGGTTTGCTCATTGTATCTATTTTTATAAAATCAAATTGGCCTAAAACTATGCTTGACTCACATAAGTGTGTGCGTGCATGCGCTCCAGATGCATGTCCTCAATGTATTATTTCGTACATTGCCCTGTATTTTTACACATACACCTCCTGATTCTGGTCTTGTTTATCATATGCAGGCTAACTTGTTTCATAATCAAGTCAGCAATAATGATAATACTACAATACATGATAATGTTTTTACTTTTATTTTTTATTATTGTTTGCATATATACATACCTTAGCCTGTAGTCTAGTATCTACAAAATAAATGGATGGATGGAAGTGTCATCAGTCGCCACAACCTTTCCTATCTCGAGATTAGTAATTTTCATGATAATGGGGTTGTGTTGGAAACAATTGCCGTATGAAAATTCCATCCTCCTTACATCTCATGTATGTCCAAACAATGAATTGAACTCTTGATAGCATCAACATGCCTAGATGTTCAAAGATTTGATTAATTATAAATCTTCTCTATTTGTGCCCACAAAAGAATAGAAGTGCCTAGATTTAGTCTGTTATTAGTTCTAATTGTCTCCAGATTTATCTACTTGCCTTGCATGCTTGTCAATGAGTTGGTTTTATTTTGCTGTAAATAACTACAAACTTCTATTTTATTGATTGATTTATTATCATTGGCTAGGGTAATCAAGTGCATTAAGATTATGTTCTCACAATTGTCAACCTTTTCCCATGATGCAATGTGAATTTTCTAATTTTATTTACTTTATTAAAACAAGATTGGTAAGAATTGAAGCTTCTAATTCCCTGTAGTCTATTTATCTAAACTTAAACTTTACTCCTTCAAGTCATTAGTGTTGTCTTTTCTGTTAGCAGAGGTGTACTTGAAGACTGCTTCTACAATGTTGGGGAATACAGGCAGCATGCAAGAAAATGTTGAAGGATGTGCTGCTAATACCTTGAAACCTGGAGGTACATTATCATATGTAACCTTAATTAGTTACGCACAATTACCAAATAGATTCCTACGGAAGAAATCCCATCTTACTTGGCTTCTGGAACTCTGTACTCCTCCTGCATCTTCTTGGCCACCAGTCCATGTTCTACATTTGGTTTAGCTTAGGCCGTATTGATCCTTAATTAATGTGTTTTACTCCTAAGTAGGAAACACTTGTAGCTGGCTGGACTGAAGATGTCTAGAGTCTTTTGGTACATGCAATTATCATATCTCATAAAAACTAGAAATTTCAGGGACTAAGGACAGGCGTGCAGATATCTTTTCCAGAAAGAGAGAAAAACTACGTCAGAGGGTGATGGATACCTCATTTCCTGAAATTAATGAACTCTGTTCAAATGGGTCAGACACTTAACCTAAGATTAGTTGGTTCATGTTCTTGCCTTTTATAAGTTGATGGGAACTTTTTCAGGTATGATTTTGTTTCTGTGCTCCTCGGTCGACTGATCCCTAAGAGCAATGAGGACAATGTATGCTCTATATGCTTTTCATATGCATATAAGTTCTTTCTTCAACTTGGATTTACTAAGCAAAGCAATGGCTCCTGCAGAGTCTTAAGCCTCCAAAGTCTAGGCAAGTGGATACTGATGCCAAGTCCAAGTTGGTTGCTTCTTCTGAGTCAGATACTCATTGCAAGAAGCTTTATCAAATTACAGGGAACTTTATAGACGTTGATCGTCGACAATTCTTCGAGTATGGATTACCATCTTGTTGGTCAGACAGATCAAGAGAGATGCTCTTGTCAGATTCTTACTCTCCAATCTGTCATGCTTACAAAAGCCATCATCAGGACATCACAATAAGGGAACCTGACTGCAGATTAGGAGGGAGAGCTACAATCTCATGCACTGAGTTTGATTCAGATTGTGACTTCTCATTTGAAAAGTATAATTCTTTTCCTTTACATCATATTGATGAGCGACATGAGTTCCGCAATCCAAATGGATATTTGCTTGGAAGAGAACCAGAAGCTCTTCTTCTAGGATGGGATTTTGAGAACACGACAAGAGAAAGGAACTTTTCCAATACCTGTCAAAACCTGGAGTTGATCACATACCCAACATCTTCATCTCTTTGGGATGACAATCATGAACAACGTCCAGATGATGGGGATGCTGCAAGTTGGTCGTCTACATCTGATCTTCCCAGTTGCTCTTCAAATTTTCGTTCATTTCTGCAAACCCAATTGGCAAACTCTCACAACCATTATTTTGGGAGGCATATTCTAGAAGAGAATGACAAAACTGTTTCAGAACTGAACCGTCTCCCATTGACCTTGTGGAATGGGCCAGACTATCTTAATTTGGATGAGAAATGCAATTACAACAATATATGTGAAGGTAGTCGAATCTCCCTTTCTCCTCCGAACCAAAATTGGTATGTGAAAAGGTTTTTACCTGAGAGACATTATCTTGGTATGGAAGGGTTCCTCCTATCCCCTGGACTTGAGAGTTCAGGATGGAAGTGCTTATCTATAACTGGACCTGGCTCCTCAAGTGAGCTTTACTCTTCCACAATTCATGATCCACAATTGCCCCAAAAGGGAGGTATGTCTTCGCAGTTCCTTACTGATGGCACGTATGAGGGTTTCCTGGATGATGCAGTTCACAGAGAAGCTGCTAATAATTACAACAATATACTTAACATCCATGACATATCAACATATTATTTCCAGGCATCTCTTGACAGAGAGAATGCATTTCCCTTGATGCTTGATAAATCTTGTTGGGATGAATTACAAGGAGAAAAATCCATTGACAATGATGATGAATTGGAATGTTTCTGATGCTTACCTTGTACTTGCTGTGGCCTTTGTGGTTTGGTTGAGGTGAGTTACAATGTTGAATGGAAATTGGGATATTTTGAAGGTTTCAGGCACATCTATCAGGTAATTTCTCATGGAATTTTGTTTGTTGTAGTTTAGTGTGACTTTCATGTATGAATGTAGAACATGTGGGTTATTGTCTGTGTAAAGAGAAGACATAATTGCTGGAGGTGTTGCTATCTTTAGAGATAGTGCTATCCTGATTTTAAATTGTGCTCTTGTATGACCCACATTTGGTTGTGATTTGTAGTTAGTGGCTTGGCATTTCTGCCAAATTGGGAGCCTTATGTTGCAAGGCAATGAATGGACTAATTTGTTTCATGGAATTCAAATGTATTTGTGCACTATCACTTGCTCAAATTTCAAATTATTTACAGATTCTTTTTTCTGAAGAAAAACAAAATGTTCCAAGTGCATGTCTTTCATAAAACAGTATCACCATTAGTTGTAGTAGTTGACTACTATAAATTTACCAGCAAACCCCATGTATAAGAGTAGAGCTCACAGTTATGGTACAAACCACTAGAGCTCACTGTTTGTGTGGTCTTGGTATACTTTTTTAATGAGCACTCTACTCTAGCAGGTTTTCAAAATAACACATCAATTATCAAAGTGTCTAGCTGAGTATAGTTAAGATGCTCATACATAACTTGAAGTTATTGTCAGGGGAAATTACACAAAATACCTTTGAACTATTCGTTTTCACAAATTGTATTCTTAGAGTATGGTCAGTTACTTTAAGCATTCTTGAACTATCCAAAGATGTTTCCGTCAGTTATGTTAAATAGAAAATGTTATTGTTCACTTCATGTGCCTAACACATGACCATTTTTTGTTGAAATTCCCAAAATACCCTTCACTTATCTTTCTTCTTCAACCTAACTTCGCCGGAAAATCTCAAGCCTTGCTGGAATCTCTATTGTTTCGTCTAAAACTTCATAAACTCACCGGCAATTTCATAAACTCGTTGGAATCTTCATTATTTCACTTGATTTATTGTATGATTTGTGCGAATAATTTTTATCTATCGTGTCAATTTTATAAACATAAACAGTCTCTTGGAGCATTCTATTTTTGAACGGTAATTTTCAAGATTGAGAAAAGTAGTAATTAAGTTTGGATTACAGTTAACAATACTTGTTGGCTTGTTGCAAATATGAGAAAATGGATTCACTCAAATCTAAATATGTTCTTGAATTGTAGAGAAAAATAAAGCAATAAACTTTCCAAGGGAGAGCAAACAAGAACTGATGATCTTCAACATTGTTATTGATTGGATGCTATATATTTAATTTGAATCCTCTTTTTCTTAATTGTCTAGAGTATGGTTTCGGGCGAAACTATGAACATTTCGGCAAAATTTTCAATTTTTCGGTTAAATGATGAATTTTCTGGTAAAATTAAGAAATTTCCGGCAAACTTATGAATATTCCGGCAAAACTTTCAATTTTTCGGTAAAATGATGAATTTTCCGGTAAGATTATGATATTTTCGGCAAAGTTATGAACTTTCCGGAAAATTTATGAACATTCCGGCGAAATAATGGAGATTCCGATGAGTCTATGAAATTGCCGGTGAGTTTATGAAGTTTCCGGCGAAACAATGGAGATTCCGGCAAGGTTTGAGATTTTCCGGCGAAGTTAGGTTGAAGAAGAATGATAAGTGAAGAGTATTTTGGGGATTTCAACAAAAAATTGTCATGTGCTGGGAAAATGACGTGAACAGTAACATTTTCTATTTAACATAACTGATGGAAACATCTTTGGATAGTTCATGGGTACTTAAATTAACAGACCGTACTTTAGGGGTGTAATTTGTGGGAACGCATAGTTTAAGAATGTTTTGTGTAATTTTCCCTTATATAAAAGGTAACCTTAATATTTTGTCCTCACGAGCTCCACACATCAAAATCTAGTGAGAATGATATTTTGAGTTCAAAGACAGAAACTTGCTCAATTTAAGAGTTTGTCATACTAACAGATGATTGTTACATTTTTAGTTTCTTTTTCATTGCAGCGTGCGCTTTTATGGTGTTTTGAGAAACAAAGGCTTCACTCCACTTAAAGATTATAAATTCCCTCAAGTAGAACTGACATTTGTACCCAAACCTGATGGGTACCTGACACTCCTAACTCAACACGAGAGTTGGGTTCATCACGTAAAAATTCAACCGACTTGAGCAGATTATAAATTATATATAAATGAACTCTGAGTAGAAGTTGTAGCTCCTGTAGCTCAATGGTAGAGCATCTGCCATTTAAGCAAATAGTCGTTGGTTCGAATCCAACCAGGGGCATGTTTTTGGCCTTTTCTTTTCCTTTGCTCTTGTCTCCTTCCTCTCTTTGCCTTTCTTTTCCATTTCAAGGCCTTGCTTCTCATTTTCTCTCAAAAGCTTCTCCATTTCATCTCTCTTGACATCACTGTCATGAATCTCCTGTTCTTTGCAACTAATTGTTTGGGGCTTACAAAGCATGGGCACTCACTCCTGCTAAGATGCTCTCATTGTTTGAGTTCCATCCACAAATCATGTCAACAACCCTCCAAATGATTTGTGGTTGAGGACTTGTTCTTGTGGACACCAACTGAGGCAAAATTGATGCTTCAGTACCAATCACCAAATTAGGTCTAATTAATTATCCGCAAAAGTAGTGTTTGCTAATTGCAAGTCCACAAACAAACTCAATAAGTTGTTAAGGACTCGTGACATGACCACTTAGCTAACTCATAACAGATTATATAATAAATTTGTTCAAAATTAAAAGAAATTGAAATTTTCATAAATAGTTATACATGTGTGCTATCTTACAATTACAAATTTGCTTTTGACAATAATAGAAAATGATGTTTCTATTGATTCAAGTGTTCAATTACAATGTACAATGCTCTTTATATAGAGCTATGATAGAGTGACAGAGAAAGGTGGTGGTGGTTTGGAGTGGATGACAGATTGGTGGTGTGTGGAATGGTGTGCTTTACAGAGTGGAGATGGTGAGTGTGTGGTGATGCACTTAACACTAACAGACAAAAAGAACTAGTGGCACAACTATTTTAAGGGTACTTAGCTATCGAAAAGTGAATTTTAATGCAGCTACATAAAGAGACAATTGTAATAGTTGAGACTAACAATATAGTCTAATCTATTTCTGAATCCATGAATTTGAGATGCTTATACGGTGTTTTGAGAGACAAAGGCTTCACTCTAGGTTATAAATACCATCAAACACCGTCTAGATCCTAGTCCCGAATGAAACACTCGCAAAATAGTTTGATTATATATATAAATGAACTCTAAATTGTATGTGTGGCTCCTGTAGCTCAATGGTAGAGCATCTGCCTTTTCAAGGGCTTGCTTTTTATTTTCTTGCCCTTCTCCATTTCATCTCTCTTGACATCACTATCAATTAGAGGTGGCAAAAACTAAGGTCGGGTTCGGGCAAAAAAACACCCTTCAAAAACATTTTTTTTTTTGCGGGTACACCCTATTCGAACCAAAAATGTCACAACATTATCCGACCCGATTTTTTTAGGATTAAAAATATCGATATTTTTAGAATTGAGTCGTGAATACCCGCATGTGCGAGTCCATTTTGTCAGCTCTACTGTCAATCTCCAAGGCCCACAAATATAGCATGGGCACTCCTGCTATAAGATGCTCTCAATGATTGAGTTTCATCCACAGTGAGTCAAGACTTCAAGTACCCTCCAATTGATCATTTGTGGTTGAGGACTTGCTCTTTTGGTCACCAAATCTCTCTCTTCAGTCTCTATCACAAACTCAGGAGGCAAATTAAAACTGATGCTTTATCAATCACCAAATTAGGTCTGATTAATTATACCCCAAAAAAGGTCTTTGCTAATTGCAAGTCCCCAAACAAACTCAATAAGTTGTTGAGGACTCATATATGACCAATTAGCTAGATCAAACAAGATTATATAATCTTTTTC
The DNA here is from genome assembly GCA_036897405.1 of Pelargonium myrrhifolium. Taxonomy (NCBI): domain Eukaryota; kingdom Viridiplantae; phylum Streptophyta; class Magnoliopsida; order Geraniales; family Geraniaceae; genus Pelargonium; species Pelargonium myrrhifolium. Next base: position 4,149 of record JAYMTK010002301.1, on the reverse strand, counting down.
TTAAAAGAAATAAAAGGAACCAAAAGTTTTCATAAAAACTTGTACATATGTTTTTTTTTTTTGTTATCTGTAATTCATATACTGTTTGTTTACTTTGGATCCACTTATTCAAAAGTTTGTATATACGAATGTAATAATTTCAATTTATAAATTTTCTACACGCCTTACATGTTCTTTATACCAGACTTCAAACTTGTACATCTTGAACCTTCATATTTTCCATGAAGCAAATCTCAAGACAAAATTTGCATCCATATGATAAAAACTTGTAAACCTAAATGGAATACCTTTGCCCAACGAATTCTCAATACATAACTTCAAACGTTTTCACTTAAAACTACTAAATTTACAATAAAACCATAATAGGTCACAATAGTTTACATTCGCCATACCTCACAAGTACCAATCTGCTTTTGACAGAAAAAAAAAAATAGTGACACCACTATTTTGAGGGTACTTATAATTAGTCATCTAACAGTGAATTTTAATGTAGTCATATAAAAAGACAATTGAAATAGTTGAGATAGACAATAATACAATATACTTCATTTTTGCGTATTTGCGTTTTAGGCCTGCTCTAATTTTAGATGAAAGTTTTGCTTTGTTTCATCAAGAGCCTTTGGATCTTATTTGGGCTTGTGTGGTGTGGTCACAGTATAAATTATCCAATCTTTATTTGTCAGAATGCAATCTTATCATCTTTAAATTCAATATGTACAGCCAAAATTTTCATACATCTTCAAGAGCTATATATGCCCTTTATGTGGGGATGTGCAGTATGGGCTCAACATAAGTACCAGTTCCTTTGCACTTGTGTTCAATTTCTCACCTCTCAACCTTCATCTACAATTTATTTTGCTACTTATGTGGACAACAAAATACATCGAATTTGCATGATATGTTCATTATTTAAACTCTTGTCCTGCATGTTTGCAGAATCAGCTAAAAGTTACAAATTTGGTGCAAAAGAAATAAGCAAAAGCTTAACATATAGCTCCAATGGCTACAACAACACTAGTGGCATTGTTCATGTGCTTCTTGGCATTTCTTTTCCATTATTGGATTAGGAACAAGAACTCAGCTACTGTAAACTGGCCTGTTGTTGGGATGCTTCCTGGACTTGTCTTCAATCTGCAACAAATCCATGAGTTTGCGACCAAGGTTCTGATACAAAGTGGAGGCACATTTGAGTTCAAAGGCCCTTGGTTTTGTAACTTGGACTTTGTTGTCACTTGTGATCCTACCAACACGCACCATATCTTAAGCAAAAGCTTCCTCAACTACCGAAAAGGCCCTGAATTTGCTACTGTTTTCGAGCCACTAGGAGATGGAATTCTTGCTGCTGATGCTGATTCTTGGACCTTGCAGAGAAAGATGATTCACTCATATTTCAAGGACCCCAAGTTCCAGCTCTTCTTAGAGAGAACCATCCAAGAAAAGGTGGCTAAGAACCTGTTTCCTGTTCTTGATCACGTGTGTATGCAAGAAAAGGAGGTGGATTTGGAAGATGTGATTCTGAGGTTAGGCTTTGAAATTATTTGCTCATTGATTTTAGGGTATGATCCAAAATGTCTCAGTGTTGACTTCCCACAAGTTGCTTCTGAGAAAGCAATCAATGCAATGGAGGAGGCTGTGCTGTACAGGCATGTGAAGCCAGAAAAGTTTTGGAAGTTGGAGAAATGGCTGCAGATTGGGCAAGAGAAGAAGCTCAGTGCAGCTTGGAAGTCCTATGATCAGTTTGTGTACCATTGCATCTCATTAAAGAGGCAAAAACTCCAGCAAGAACCAGAAACCAACTTCGACTTTTTGACAGCTTATCTGATGGAAGAGGAAGCAATCAAAGAAGGTAACAAAACAGTTGTGTCTAATTCAAACAAGTTCCTGAGAGACGCCGCGACTAGTCTTGTGATTGCAGGGAGGGACACTTCAAGTGCATCACTTGCTTGGTTTTTCTGGCTCTTCGCAAAGAACCCGTCAGTTGAAGCCAAGATTTTAGAAGAGATGAGATCAAACCTGAAGTTTCAAGATCAAGAAAAAGATGGGAAAAGCGGCATTTTCAATGTGCAAGAGCTTAACAAACTGGTTTATCTCCATGCAGCCTTGTGCGAGACATTGCGCCTATACCCATCTGTGCCTATCAATCACAAGGCTTCTCTGCTGCCAGAGACTCTTCCCAGTGGGCATCGCGTGGGCGAGAATACAAAGATTTTTATATCTCATTACTCAATGGGAAGAATGAGAGATGTTTGGGGTGAAGATTGCTTGGAGTTCAAGCCAGAGAGATGGATATCTAAGGAAGGAGGGATTGTGCATGTGCCATCATACAAGTTTGTAGCATTTGGTGCAGGACCCAGGAGTTGTTTAGGTAAGGACATGAGTTTCATTCAAATGAAGATCATTGCAGTCGCAGTTCTTTTGAACTATCAAATTCGGGTTCTTGAAAATCATCCTGTTAGCCCTTGTAATTCTGTTTTGCTTCACATGAAACATGGCTTGAAGGTAAAGCTCACCAAAACAAGTCTCCAGTGAACTTAAGAGCAATATATATAGAGGTTGTGTCTTATCAGTTTTCTTTGTGAGAAACCATATCTATCATGGTTCATGGAAAATAAATGTAAATTGTACTGTTTGTGTCTTATTTTGTGTAAAAACAAATCAAAGTTTCACTGTTTATGCAAGGCAAAAAGTGCAGCCTTATTTGATGTGTAGCTGTGCTCAGTAGTGTAACAGTTCCTTAGCAGTTGTGTTCAATATGTGACCTCTCAACCTCTTTATACATATAGACCAAGAATTTATTCTGATTCAATTACTTTATTTGGACTTTCCATTTTTGGACAAAAACAATCAAACCTACTCAGATTAACTTGGGCATTTTTTAACATCAGCATAGATTCTTCAATTCTCTCTCTGTCATCAATCAACCAACTCTTTGATGTAGCTACAACAATACTAGTGTCATTAATTGTTCTTGAGCTTCTTGGCATTGGAGTTGGACCAAGAACTCAGCAATTGTAAATTGGCATGTTTTTTTTATCAGCAAATAAGAACTTCATAACTTGAAAAATAAGTACAAACACCAAAGTTGGAATAAAGCATTACAAGTAAAGAAACAGAACAAACAACCAGAGTATATAGCAAAGGATTGGCTTATTATTGAAAACAGCATGATTTCTGGTAAGCCATGTGAGGCCATTGAGATGGCAAGCCTTGTGATCCTATGAACACACCAAATCTTGAGCAAAAGATTTCTCAATTACCCAAAAGGTGCCCAATTTATTACCATTTTCAAGGCATTAATAGGAGATGGAATTCTTGATGCAGATGCTGATTCTTGGGTCTTGCAGAGAAATATGATTCATTTAAATTTCAAAGACAACAAGTTCCAGCTCTTCTTGGAGAGAACCATCCAAGAAAATGTGGGTAAGAGCCGATTTCCAGTTCTTGATCATGTATATGCATGCAAGAAATGGAGGTAGACATGGAAGATGTGATTTTAGAGGTTAGGCTTTGACATCATGCACGTTTTCGATGTTTTGCAACTGAAGTTGACATTCACCTCTGTGATACGCGCAAGACAACTAAAACGCTATATTGTCCTGAGGACAAATTATACATAGTCATTGAGTCTCTCATCCGACGAAACTACTAACAAAACGTAGTTTATGAGTCATGAGGTCACATTTATGCAACGTCAAAAAAACTCTTTCATCAACATTACGTTAAGATAACTTTTAGTTAGATTGATTCTCTCAACACTTTTGTCCTTAACTTGCTTTCAAAATCAGTGTGACCACACTTGCCTGAGCTAGTGTGGTCACATGAGCTTGTGTGTGGTATAGCAATCAATCATATGATATCATGTATTCAACTATTCATAATGGAGCCGAAAATTCAGGTATGTGTAGCAATCTGAGTAGTAATTATGCTCAATTATGTTATGGTTCAGTTAGCAGTTGTGTTCTGTTTCAGACCTCTCAATCTCTATTATCAAAGTCATCTATAATTTATTATGCACATTATCAAGTCTTCATTTATTTACTTTATTTGGACTTCTAGCTAGTTTTGGACAAAAAAACAATCAAATCTAATCACTTTTGTATTCTGCATTATTTAAGCCCATCTCCATGGTTCTATAATAAGCATGTATAT
>JAYMTK010002300.1:0-14182 GCA_036897405.1 Pelargonium myrrhifolium | reverse complement strand
TTGTGATCAAAATGGTTTTTGAATCGTTGAAATCGGAGTTGTACAGAGCAAAATATGGTCAGGTCGTCTTGTGGGTTGTATTCGGGTCGTATGACCCGGCTGGAGGTTGAAGATGAACAGTAACTGTTCATTAAAAAAATTGATGGAACATTATTACCTCCCGCCATAGCTTGTTGAGTTATAGTTTCAAGTTTGTGTCATTTGCTGGAACGGAATGATGCTTCTAAATTGTTTCGAGCTTGGTTATTGTTTTTTTTTTTAATTTTCCGGCGAGATTTTGCAAATTTTGGCGAAAATATGCAGTTTCCGGCACACTTAACGGAAAACTTAATGTTTTGTAACGGCATGACCCATTTAGGTAAGTTTATGATAATTGGGAACTCAAATAGGTAGTTTACTTAATTAAGGACCCAATTAGGTTGATTACTAATAATTGGGGAACCAAATAGGTAGTTTAGCCATTAAAAATCATTGTATGGTTGACCTATAGATCTTTTGTGGGTAAACCTAAGCTTTAAATTCATCACAGTTTGTGTATGTGCGGTGGACCATTTAACTGTGAGGTCTACCGTCAGATGGTAAACCCACACGAGTTTATTTCCTATCTTATTGCACGTTACTGAAATTTAAATTTATCACAATTTGTGTATGCGCGGTGCTACATGTGTACGAGTTTACCTCGTAATTTCTTATACATGATAGACAATTTAAGCAATAAATCTAGAATTTGACATGAGTTCACCTTTTATCAGACATATAAGCAATAGAATCAATACCCTACTTTATTATTTTTATTTATTTTAAATGAAAGACATATTAACCGTTAGTAGACGTTAATTTACTAAAAAAAACTTCTATTCTCTACGGACAATTTAGCCCTTTCGGTTTCGGCTACCTCTAGACATAGAGAAGGGAAACAAAAGGGAAAAAACAAAAAAAACTTGGTAGACGTGCGCGGTGTGAACACGGATAAATACGAATGACATAAGAGCAGGCATCATTTGGTCCACAAAAGCGCGTATGGTATTGATATGGGAATAAAAATCTGTAACGTCAACTATTGCAATGGCATCGTTTGTAATAACGTTCAAAGTTTAAGGGCATTACGGTAAATGTAGATCTGGACCTGTACATTTTTCTTTCTGTATATAAACCAGTCAAGTCCGCCATTTTCAGACATCTAAAATTTCTCTCTAGAATACTTGAGATTTGTGATAGCGAAAGATGGCAGAAGAAGGACAGGTTATTGCTTGCCACACCTTGGACTCATGGACCGAGCAGCTCCAGAAGCACAAGGATACCGGGAAGCTGGTATTTTTTTATACTTAATAGTACCAATTTATTTTGGGTATTTTATCTGTTTAGCTTTTGTGATTCTCTTATGTGTGTCCTAATATTCGATTATGGCTCTTAGGATTGGTTTCTTGTCCTTCTGCTTAGGATTGCTCTCTTACGATTTGTTGAGCGTTTGACCCTAAAAAAAGCCCCTTATCCTGGTTCCTAGTGTCGGTCTTTTATGTTTTTATTTATATATGTATTGTTTTGACTAAGGAAACAAAAAGGACCGAGAGCTCAATTTTGGTGTTTCTGTTATTGTATGTTATTGGGTTGATTAGGGTTTCAATCACTTGATTCATTTCTCATTCTGGTTTTGCTTGAATTGTCGGTGTTTAATAATTTTAGAGCATATCGGTGGTTCAAACAGTTGACCTTTAAGGCTGAATTAGCTCTTATGCTGTATTCTGAAACCAGTTTAGCTAAAACTATAAGCTAATAGTTAAGGGTTTAATTGTAGTTTTATTCTCTAATACAGTACATATAATATGTTTCCTTTGTTTTCTACTGGTTTTATTGTTTATGCACCATATAAATTATGGGTTTTGTGTGGCATAAGATATTTAATTTCCGAGCTTGTGGAATTCGGAAGTTGAATATAATATGACACGGGAATATATATTTGTGTGTATTTTCTGGAGTTTATGGCTGCAGATTATTATACGTTAGTCTAGATTTTATTTTTTCAACTAATTATCTATATCAACATCCAGGTTGGGGGAAATGGACTTTAAATCAATATGAATTTCCATTCTAATTTTAGCTCCAGATTGCGGTCCCTTGTACGGGATTTAAATTGCATGTTTAAATTTTTTAATTTTTTAATTTTTTAAAATATAGCGAGAATGCTTTCCTCATGTGGATATTAGATTCGATATTCAGGCTCCAAAGCTTTAAGCTTACATGATTATTATAAGAAAACATTGTACATGGAAACTGCTGAGACTTGTGGACTCCATTTTCTTAATCACTTAACCCTGGCAAATAAAAAAATAATTATTGCTGTGTAGTTCATGCTATGAGAGTGTCGGTACTCAACTACAACTCTACAAGATCAGCATGTGAACTGACTTGGCAGCTACCAAATACTCCCTCCGTGAACTGACTTGGCAGCTACCAAATACTCCCTCCATCTTAAAATAGATATAGTTGTACATTTCCTCGTATACCCTATTTGTTAATGTTGTGATAAACTTAAGGAAACTAACTAACATATATTATGGATATTGTTGTATTCGTGCTTAACTAACTAACAAAAAAAGTTCCTAAAAAAAAAAGTTTAATAGTGGAAACTCATCTTGAGATATTTCTTGTCAAAGAAAGTGGATACTCATTTTGGAACGGAGTAAGAGATTCATCTGCATTTCAATGAACCTGAGTTCTACATAAGATCACTTTTATTATAAAAAATGTCAATCATCTATCCTTCTCCAGCCAAGCTAAACCGTCTTTTCCGTCTTCTCTTCTCCCATAGTACCAACTACAAACCTCCTTCTAGCACTGTCACCAATTATGGCAAGTTCAGTTTCTCTTAGTTTCTCTCATTGAAACTAAAACTGAACAACCCCTTCCCCTGTCGCCTCTGCAGTCAATTTCGGTTTTTGCAATAGGCAAGTCTTCTTTCTCTTCTCTTCTTTATCACATACTCAAACCAAACACCCTCTCCTGCCACTGGATCGGGCAACAAAGACATCTTGCAATTTGAGGGATGGCTACGGAATTGGATTCTCGCGGGACCAGGTTGCTGTGCGGTATGGGAAGTATATTCTTTTTCTCCAGAGTTCCGGGGTCACTATTGATGGCGATGCTTTTCAGTTGGGTATTAGTGGCTAGAGACTGAAGCAAGAGGGAAAAGCGCTAGATATTGGATGAGTGGTTGGGTATGAGAATGATGAAATGGCTTCCACAGTTTAGACTATAATTGACATGTAACGACCAGAATTTTGTCCTAAAAAACAGTTTGTGGAGCGATTGTTTTATTTGAAATGTTGAGATAAGACGAAAGGTTACATTGTCATTTTACCTACAATGCTAACAGTGTTACTAAGCATAAAGTATGAGGATGGTTATTTGCTATTGACATCACTATTAAGCAGTTGTACATAATTACCCCCCATAAGTATTGTCCTATTTTTTGGTCTCCTCTGTCTCCTTGAATGTAAACTGCAGGATTTCTTGACATGCTTATTTGGCTGCCCATATGGGATGTGCACGTTTGTTAGTGAACAATATGAAAAAAACTGATGCATGTAGAGACTCTTCTTGAATGTTTGAACGTCTTCCTAGGCTCCACCTTCGTCGCTGGTTTTGCCATATTCCTTGAAATACTGTATGGTAGTTTGGCTATTTTGTTTCCCCATTCCCCATACTAAATTAACTACTTGACAGATTGTTGTGGATTTCACGGCTTCGTGGTGCGGGCCTTGCCGTTTCATGGCCCCAATTCTGGCAGATCTTGCCAAGAAGGTTCCTCACGTCGTATTTCTGAAGGTGGATGTTGATGAACTTAAGGTAAATATGTTAAGGGTTAATATTAATTGTATAGTGGGGAAATTTGGATTATGATTTTGAATTTTGAACTTATAAGAACAATTTGTATTATTATGTCTGCAGCCTGTTACTGAGGAATGGAATGTAGAGGCTATGCCAACCTTTATTTTCCTGAAAGATGGCAAATTAGTTGATAAAATTGTTGGAGCAAATAAAGATGGTCTAGTGGCTCTTGTGGATAAACATGGTGCTGAAACTGCTGTAGCTGCAGCTTGATGTCATACAGGAAGCTATGTAAACTATGCCATTCTATTTGAGCTGGTGTGTTTGCCTGAATGTTGTACCATCATAACCAACCTTCTCTTGTTACTCTTTACTGAGTTTGGTTGATGTTAATAAACTCGGACATTTGAGGTTTTATTTAGAATGAATGCTTTGGGTACAATATAAGTTTATTATATTAAAAAGTTAAGCTCTTGCTTTAATATTGTTGGATATGTTTGAAACAGTCTATCTAGTACTAGTAGATCTTGATATAAACAAAGGTTTGACATGTGCCTAACGAGGAAGAAGAGAAGGATAGGTCATTTTGCGAAGTCGTCACCTACATCTTTTGATAAAAGGTTGGTCCATAAGAAAGAGAATGAATCATAAAAGTTGATGCCACCATCTACAAAACCACAACTATATAATGTCTGATGGGAGGCATATGTAGGTTGTTGGTTGCATTATTGAAGATTAGTCTCATTCAGCTTTCACTGAAATGGCTTTGGACTTGGCCTACATTTCACTAACTTCCAATCCCAATCACTGTATCATCTGAATGTCTAATAGTATAATCCATGTAAGAGTAGAAAACAAAAGTTCACCAAACATATAGTTTTGTTGCAATTTCTAACATAGTTTTGAGCACAATAGAAGGAGAGAAATGAGACTGTAAGTAAAATTCAACTTCATTTCTTTACACAAGAATCACCAATCAACCAATATTCTTTCCCTTAACACTTCTTAACAATGCTGAATCATAACTTATCTATATAACTTAGCAATACATGAATTATTTCGGGTGCCCATTTCTGGATAAAAGGCCAGAGAATGGGACTTTGAAGCAGAAGCACTCGCCTGGCAACAGACTACAGAACACAAGTATGCAGTGCATTCACAAAAAAAACTAGTGATAACTGATAATTGGCAACATCAAGTACTACCCCTAGTTGTGTCTTGTAAATAAGAGTATGCAACCAGCAGTTTTGAAGGATCTTTGCCTTGTAAGTTTACCTTTTGGCTTTTGCTATCTCCCCTGCTGGTTCCTGGTTTGCCATATCGTACAGTGATGATGAAGAATGTTCTTTGAATCCTCTTGTGGTGCTATTCACCTTCAATGGGGTTGAGTGGTTAGAGACTCCATAGGAGAACAAATAGCCTCCACTGATAACCGCTTCAACACATTTGGACATGGATCTACCCCAAAATTGTTGTTGGATACTGTAAGCAAGCAACTCTCTCGACCTATGCAATTCTGTGAAATGTGATAAAAAGAGAGATTAGTATAGATGTTATCACACGTGGAACATTGCAAGTATTTAAACATGCAACATTATTGTGTGTGACAAAAGATTGAGGAAGTACCTTCTCTACGATGGCATGGGTATTTGGTGCGTGGCAAGTTCCCACCGAAAAACGTCCACAAGTTCCAGAAGGAGTTCCAAAGCTTGCAAATTTGATTCCTGATATGGACTGCCCTGGTGCACACTGCAGGTGAACTTCTGCCTGGTTAAGCAATTTTGAGTCGTCAAAGCTTTCAGTACTATAATTTTCAATGTTTGGATGGTGCTCATCTGCATCGGCACAAACACTGGTCACTGATCTTTTAACAAGTTTGATCTTTGTTGCATCCCCGCCAAGTTCCTCAAAAACAATCATTAGATTTTGTGTTGGCTTCAACCACGCCCTTGGGACATGATACCTGGCAATCCAAAGCATGATTCATTTTATAGGTTAGTCAAGTACTAAAGGTCAAAACTCAAGCTCAGTGCGGTGGCCAAATCTATAGTACCATCGCTGAGTTGGTTGACCGCATCCAACTTGGCATTTTGAAGGTCGGAATGTTCCAGAGTAGCTACAACTACTGCAGTCACCTTCTGCATATGCCATCCAGTATCGACCTATGCTCTGCCCATTGATCCATACTTGACCTTTTCCCATACTGCGCATGTCCAAAGCCAATGGCTCATTTCCTGCAGGTGCATTGAAGTGAGCCTGCAAATTTCAAAACAGCATATGAGCTCTTATCCCAGAAATAACACCTTTTCCCCCCCTCTATGCTAGTAGCCAGACACGATATCTGTTAATATCTATTTCATCCTTTTCACAGATAGAGAACATATTCTTTGGTTACCTTGTACCATTTCAGAGGCTGTTGGCCTTGGCCAGTTAGTGATCCTCTAATCCACTCAATAGATGAGTCTCTATATGGTGAGACCAAATTCATTGCCTCTCCTTTCAAACCGACCTGATTTTTGGACAGCAGTGAAAATGAGAATGATATGCAGAAAAAATCAAGTGTGTAAATTTTAATATATTTGTATGTGCAATTATAATACATATATGCATATGAGGGTTTATGAGAAGTCTGACCTGGTAGGACCATTTCTGCCAAGTCAAGTCCTTCTTTCCATGGTTAAGACCATATAGCAAAACCGGACCAAGGATTCCTGTCTTCCACGTCTCATAATGCATCCCAACATTCTAGAACAAATCACCCGGACTCCGTTCAGAATTTGAGATTTATAAAGAACCTTAACTTTAATTAAGTTGTTAAAATATTCAAAACAAAATCAAACTCAGACATCCTGCAGACACGAACCCAGAGTGCCGAGGCAGTGTGCTTATAAAGTTGTGCTTTCACAAAAGAGAGTTAGCTTCTAACTTATTGTAGAGATATTGACTAATTGGCAGGAGACTGACCGGCAATCCAACGGCTACACTGAGCAGTGCAATTTTATTTACTCCGGCGCGCAGGGTGACTGGTCCTGTAAATGTGAATTTGGTTTTCTCCCTAGTTCCAAATGCTGATCCTGTTTTCATAACACAGTAGCATACAGACTTATACTCTAGTGACATGAGAGATGGCAAATCAATAAGTAAAATATAGTTCCAGTTGGTAGCTGAAGAAAAAAAGAGAAGAAAAACTAACCAGAAAGTTGCCCGTTTATGAACACATGAATGGCATGACCTGCTGACTCTACAGTGAGAGTGGGTTTTTTACCTCCTCGCAGAAATGATTCCGATGAACTGATAACGACACTGGAACGAATACCATTTTGGATAAGTTAGATTTCAGTAGAATGTAAGAACTTTTGCATATTAGGAAAAGGAAAGCATGCAACAGAGATTAGTGCAATTGTACCACCCTTCAGTCTTTCTTTCTTTTCTTTTTTTCCTTCCTCAAATATATATGAAATTTTTGGTATAGCTGATTGATAAATTAGTGCATTCAAGAGTTTTCAAGCTTTGGGGAATATGTGCATAGCAATAACACAATTAACCAAACTCACCTGGTCATATACCACAGATAATCACTGGAATCTCTTGTGACATTAATCTGCTCCAAAAGTCCATTGGCCGTCATTTTTGAGCCATCTTCTAGAGAAGAAATATCTTCATCATAGGTCTCCCATGAAAGCAAATCTGAATTAGCTGGTACCATTTCGGTCATTGACGTTTGAACTCCAACCTAGATTAGCATATAGAACTCCCATTTCAGTAACTTGACTTATATTGTGATTTTTGCAGTAAAATGACGGAAGAGAGCAAATAATCCTAAATTACAGTGACCTGTGGCCTCTGGACCATTGATTGTCCTAACTCAGCTAAAATGGAAACAAAACGTACATGCTTGTCATCTGTAATATGTGGGCTGATTTTAGAACTGAGATAGATTAGAAACATAAACATCAGAGCAACACTCACTATGGCAGTGTTAAAGACTGCGTTTCTGCAATCTGGAAGGATGCTAATGGACCAAGGGGGCAAACTGTAGTGCATGTTATTGAATGTGACTCTAGCTGCAGACTTTGTATGGTAGTTTGCGAGGAAAGCTGCACAGGTTCTCTTCCCTGAAGAGAATACATGAGCCTGCAAGACAATCAGAAGAAGGTGAATCAATAATGAACAGAAGATTTTCCAGCTACCAGATTATGCCAAGGAACTTTATAGGGGCTAACCTGCTGATAAGTTCCTAATGAAGTGACAATAGGATCTGAAGAAACTAAAGCCTTCTCAGATAACTTGATGGCCCTATGAAGCTCTTTAAGATGACCATACTTAGGTTGCCTAAGTAAACCTGAACATGGTAATTTGCTTAGGTAATATAATCAACTGTTCTATTTCTATTTATGAATATAACAAATACAAAAATTAGTTTAGTCAAACAAACAATATGAAAAAAATTCAGATGGCATAGTAACAAATTCAGCTACATTTTGAAAAAATTTAGCTGACTCCCAAAGTGAACGAATAAACCTTGATTTGACGAAGCATATCGATGCAAGGAAATATATCTTCCCATCAAGAATATAACTCTGAAACTTTGCAAAGTATTCACTGGATCTGTTTTTCTTATTGTCAAAATTTTCTGTTTTCTCACCATATTCATCAATTGGAGCATCATAGTCATAGCTGGTTGTAATGAAAGGGCCTCCAGCACTGCGCCCAAAATTTGTTCCTCCATGGTACTGCCATAAGCCATATGCATGGGAAGTTAAATTAACTATTTGCAAATAATTATATTCAACCTGTAACTGGACTGGGTAGAAATCAAACCATATAATAATTGATGTAGGAACCACCCTTTTGTATGAAGCGAGCCACTGCGAATGCCAAATCTTGAACCGGTCGCTCATGAACTGCCCCACCAAACTCTGTAAACCTTTACAATATACCAAAAGCAAAAGAAAAATAGAATGAGAGAAGTGCACTTGCATGTCTCAACACCAATGCCAAAGATAATAGTAACATTTACCAGCCACTCCAAGCCTCAGTCCACATACTAGGCTTGTAAGGTTTGTTGGGAGAGAAAGGATCGCAATAAAATCCATTACATGCATTTATCTGTGCGACATATTTGGACAAAGCAATCAAGAATATCAACTAACAAAGCTAAAAACAAAACAATGAACCAAAATCAAGGGTAACTGCATGAGAGACTTTTATCCGCTTATGAGAACACGAAACTCACCACGGGATCTGGAGCATCATCTTCCTTGCACATCACCCATGGGACTCCAGTATTCAATCCAACAGCCATACTAGCAGCCCAATTTATGTATGAACGACCAGCAGCTCCTAGTGCCCTTCCTTCTGGTCCATACTCATTCTCAATCTGGAAAAGCAAGATTCAAACTTTAAAGTATAGATTTATTACCAATTTGCTAAGTATAAGAGAGCAATCAATACACTGCCATGATTTATATCCGCATAACAAATCAAACGCCAAACAGTTGGATGGTTATGGCCGCCATTTGCTAAGAACCATACCTGAGAGAGAATGATGGGACCACCCTGAGATGCAAACAGCTTCTCATCCTTCATCATCTGGACAATTTTCTGGGTGAACCCTTGCATTGCCCTCTTCAGAGTAAAAATCACAAGAATGTAAGGTAAACAATAGAAAATTGACCCCATTTCAGTTCTTGCCTTTTTTGTTTTTGGCTTCATAAGTTCAGTTGCTTAGCAAAATGGAAATTAAAAGACAAGAGTGAAAGGAATAAACCTTGAAAGGCTCATTGTCTGTTCTGAAACTGATTCCAGGAACATACTTCAACCAAACAGGAAATCCTCTGCAACAATATCAAGTTCCCACAACAAAACACTCAATACCACAAAAGATTTTAAATAAATATAACTTTATTTACTTCTTTGTAACACAAAAACAAGATGCACAGATCTAACCAAGAAAGGTAAAATGGTCAAAAATTAGTAATGTGATTGTACCCAAAATTCCACTCAGCACAAACATAAGGTCCAATGCGGAGATGGGCATAGAGTCCTACTTTCTGCACAGTCTTAATGAAGCGCACCAGATCATACCTCCCCCCAAAATCATACTGAAAAACCAAACAGAGCAACACAAGCTCAGCACAGCAAAAACCCAGAAATAGAGAGCAGAGAAATTGAAGATCTAGAAGCGTACATTGCCAGGGGAAGGTTCATGAACATTCCAGAAAACGTAAGTGTCAATAACATCCAGACCTCCATCTTTAGCCTTTTGTATAAGATCTTCCCACATCTATAACAAACAAACAATAAAAAAAACATAAATCTTACAGAAAAAAGTAACCGAAGATGAAGAAAAGGGAAAATGGGGGAATTCAGTGAAATACTTGAGGTGTGCTTCTGGGGTAGTGAATGGAGCCGGACATGAGGATCCTCCTCTGGCCATTGATGACGATGGCCTTCTTGTCGTAGGTGACGGAGGAGCTGTGGACTAACTGAGAAAACAACAAGATGGTCACGGAGGAGAGGAAGAAGAGAAGCTTGGAGACTGAGATGGTCTCCATTTGTGAGGGAAATTTGAAATGTGAGAAGAGGAACAGAGCGGAGGAAACAATTTCTGAGCTCTCTGTTACTCTGCAACAGATTCTGCCATTTGTTCTTCAATTCTCACACTCTTCAGCTCACAACAACTGTGTACTTCTACAACTCTGAAACAACAACTACAAGCATTTATAACTTTTTTTAAAAATAAAATAAAATAAAAGTAAGAAATGCAATGATATTTTTGTTTAAAAAAGCAGTCTAGTTAAAATTTTGTCATTAAATTTGTGCTTATTATTTTGGCTGTTTCATGTGAAGCAGCTTGGAGGATGAGAAATTGAATGTGTGTATAAATAAAATTATTATCTTGAAATAGCAGGATTTACAATGGATTAGGTGCATGAATGATGATCAATAATGCAATGATCTACTCTAATTCACCATTTAGTAATTAAATTAAACAAGCAAATCTAATATTAATTTAACTCTAGTAATAGTAGTGGACCAACCTGGCTTTTGAATAATGAGATTAATTTGAGTGCATGGGTGGCACATATTAGTCACATGTACCAAAACTAGTCTCCAAATTATTGGAATGTAGTGCTGTGTATTCATCTTAACCCATGAGTTGCTAGCTGGTTACCATGTGATGTGTCTTTTCTTCAATCCTCTTTCAACTTTTTTACATTTTACCATGAAGTCTTAGTTCACAAATTATATTTTACATTTTCAATCTTTAACAATATGCTTGTCACTTTCATTCACAATTGATTAAGGTGTGACAATGCATCTAACATTTAATAAAAAAATATATATTCTAAAGTGAGCTTATTACACAAAAACAAAATGAACAATTTAAGTACCGTGATACATTTAATAATAATAATAAAACTGAAACTAAAATCACTTTTTGTTGTTACTGATGGGCAATATCTTGGTATGAAAAAAAATCATGGTTTGTGCTTATGAAACAATATTCTGATCTTAAATGAAATAGCATTTCATTATTTAATGGAGTAATAAAAATGAGAGCAGATGGGCGTAGTGCAGGTGTGTAATTGGATGATGAATGAGCAATGATTCAAGGTCACATGGTTGATGGAATGATACATAAAAGTGCATTTGAATTTGTTTATATTTTAAGTTTTTACTCCTTAGTCTTAGTTTTAGTCTTAGTGTTACAGTTCCGAATTACACGGAGTGTGTGGACGGAATAAAGAGAGAGAGGAATGATCATTTCATTTCGCAAGGTCGAAGCAAGCAAAAAGAAACATGACCGATGGACCCGAAGACAGTGGGTGTGACAGACAGAGGTCAATTGCTTACCCTACAAACTTGGGACACCCTACCCCTACCTATTCTACCATAAATGGAACCTCATCTGGTCTTTCTTTGGATATACTTTTACAAAATGTTCTTTGAGGGACAAACATGAGTAAAGTAAAACTACAAATTCAATATAAATTCCACCGGGCGAGCACAATTTACTTTCAATTTTTTTGCATATTAAGATTGATTATTGTTGGAATGCGTTGGGTGAAAACTGTTACACTGAAATTCACCTTCAACGTGAAAGTAACTGAATCAAACTATCAAGTATTATTCATATAAAATGATTGTTGGCTTTGCCACATAGGTTGCGACTTCCACATGAGCAAATTATTTACTTTTTTTTTTTTTTTTTAAAGGAGCTTTTGGGTTGAACCTCCTTCCCAAAACCCTAACCCTCTGTTGTGACTTCTTTGAAGGATGTGATCCCCTTCCGTTGGAGACAAAAGGATGAGACATAATATAACATCTTTCATATTTTTCCCTGTTTTGGTTTACCGAGTACAATAGGTCGACCTTCATTCAATATGGAGGTCGACTATTGAAATTACGTATATTGGTCGACTTATAGTGAAGTAAGCTAACCTACATGCATAATTGTTTGTAATTGGATTACTTTTGTTTGGGCTTGAAAAAAAATTGGGTTCAAATAAAAGTTTGGTTGAGTATTTTTTTTTTTTTTTTGGGGGGCAAAAAAAAAAAAAAAAAAAAAAAACACTTTCGTTCCGACATTAAAATCGCACAAGAGGTCTGACATGATTTTTCGCTACATAACATTGTCTGTTGCACCTCCCTAAACAACTATTGTAAAGAACTAATCCACTATGTTGTTACTAAGATTGTGTCAAGATTGAAATTTTAATTTCATGGTCGATTTTTAATTAGTAGACCAAAATATGAAATAATCCGATATCAAATTTAGAATACCTATGTGTAATATTGATATATCTCGATATAGATCATAATTAGTCAAATATAAAATAAATAATTTAAAAATAATGCAAATTTACCTGCGTTTGATATGTTCAATGAGAGACCCACACCACACGTGCAGTTAAAATTTATAACTTTTACGTAGTACCCTACCTTTACAGGTAACTTTGGCTCTATCTCTACCGATGCTGTCACTGTACAAGTATGGGACCAATCCTGTTCCTAACATACTTTTTTATATTATGGTCTTGTATTTATTTATTTAATTTTTTTAAAAACAAACATTCTATGAGCTGTATTGAAATAATAATAAAAAATTATACTAAAATTATATGCTGTCACTGTTTGCGGTACAGCATAGTAAAGCTGCTACTACAGAACTGGGTGAGGACTGAGGACCACTTTGTTGGTACTTTAAGCTACTTGAGTACTAATAATAATAATATGTTGCCAAACGAGGCCTTACTGTGATCACAATCTCAATCCAACCAATACCCATATACTATAAAATATGTAATCTGATCCCACCCCTTATTTTATTTATTTATTTTCTTATTTTTCTTTCTTTATATCACCTTCTCAAAAGCTTATAAAAGTTTATGTCATTTTTGTCACTGCTACATTTTAATATGCTCCGTGACGGTTTTAAACAAAGGTTCACGGATCAACCACATAATTTATTTATTTTTCCTTTTTCAAACAACCATAAAAACATTATTCCCGAGTCTGGACGAAACAAATAGTGCATTTTACACGATATCTATCATTTATTGGACATAATTATACTACATCCGTTTCAAAATAAGTGTCGATTTAAAGATTTTCACATATATTAAGAAAAGATGCTAAATGACATTTTTGCCTTAAAATAAAATCATAAAAATCATCATTCCTTTTGGAGTTATCCCTACAAAATAGAAAGTGACATTTATTTTAAAACAAAAATTGGACTCTAAAACAACCTTATTTCGAAACGGAGGTAGTATATAATAATTTGAACTTGAATTTGTGAACCTATAAAAATCTATCAAAAAATTTACGACGTAATCAAACAAGTTGGACTTCATTAGTTTCTTCAATGGGCATGTAAGTTTGAATATTCTATATTGAAATTCGATATTCATAATAACTCCACAACATTGAACAAATTTAAAATCTCGATTTAAAATTCGTATTCCAAGCTCCAAATAAAGTTACGATCAATGATTATATAACTTATCAGTGAGATTTTGATTAACAAGAAGTGAATTTATACATATTCTCTCGATACATGACAATAAGATACGCAATCTTTTTTTTCCGGTCTATACCATGGGGTTCCACATTGGGACCGCACTTTGGTGTACGCAATCTTTTTTTTTTCCAGTTTATACCATGGGGTTCCACATTGGGACCGCACTTTGGCGGTTGACACCTTTAAGTTGTTTGACCATACTCAGACTATTCCCAAAAGTGTGTTGAGTGAGGATCGAAACTGAGACCTCATCTCACTCACGCAACTTGTGTTAATCAAATGTGCCACCCCATCAAATATATACGTAATCTTTTGAGTTTTTTT
>JAYMTK010002299.1:0-14187 GCA_036897405.1 Pelargonium myrrhifolium | reverse complement strand
CATCCTCACTCAATACCCCCAAAGGAAGAGGTGAAATCCTTAACTTGTGAACAAACTTCGAATGATGATTAGTTTAGGTGTGGTCAAACGACTTAAAGATGTCAACCGACAAAGTGCGAGCCCAATCTGGAACCCTATGATTAATTTAGACCGAAAAAAAAAAAGTAAATTAAATTTCATCAATAAAAAGGCAAGAAAAACATAATATAAATTTGAGAAATTAAGCAATCAAGCCTCTCAAATATAAATCATTCCTAGCCACCATTAATTGATTCAAATTCAATAGTCTACATAGATTGTTTTGATCTCATATATAGGTGGCATCTAGCTACCATAGATTTAGGATCATAATACACGACAAGTTTTTTTTTTTTTTTTTATATATAATTACCAAAAAGTAAAATTTCAACATTGTACATGTTACTAATTCAAGCTCGAAGACAAGGGTACTTTCGGAATATAATTGTAACACATACTCTCATCATATTTATTTCGTTATCCCATATATGTCGCTGAACTTTCTTCTAAGCCCATATCGCATCTCTCCATTTACACTTCACACAACAATCCTTCTCTTTCTCCATCTTCCACTACATTGTAACAATAAAGAAAAAACACCACCACTCTCCGGCGACTCTCCGGTGACTCTCCGGCGACAAAATGGGCCGGTCACCGTGTTGTGACAAGGTTGGCTTGAAGAAAGGCCCGTGGACTCCCGAGGAAGATCAAAAACTCTTAGCTTACATTGAAGAGCAAGGCCATGGAAGCTGGCGCGCCCTGCCAGCCAAAGCTGGTAACATTTTTTTTATCAGCAAACGTACAGACACTAAGTCTCGAAATTGAGAACTCAATTGTGTGTATATATATGATTGTGACAATTGTCGGGTTTTGTTTGTTAGGTCTTCAGAGATGCGGGAAGAGCTGCAGACTGAGATGGACTAATTACCTGAGGCCCGACATTAAGAGAGGGAAGTTTAGTCTGCAAGAGGAACAAACCATCATTCAACTCCATGCCCTCTTGGGGAATAGGTAGTGTTTTGGTTTCCATAGATTTTACTATTTTTGAGGTTTTCTCCATTGGAGTTTAGCCTGCAAGAAACCATAAAGTCACAACTATTCTTGGGGGCTTCTTTTCTCTCTTGCTCTCTTGTTCTCTTCCAAGAGAAAAAGATTGCCATAAATTTTTGGCCAATGGTTTCTCTCTCTACATGGTGCAATGCTATTAGGTGTGTCACTTTAAATGCAAAAAAAAAAAAAAAACACAGAAATTGAGGCTCATGTTACAAAGTTTAAGGTAACTAATTCTGTCACTTTTGATGTTGTGCTCTAAAGTTTGAATTTTCTTGTTTTTGTTCGCAGGTGGTCGGCTATAGCGACTCACCTGCCTAAGAGAACAGATAACGAGATCAAGAACTACTGGAACACGCATCTGAAGAAAAGACTGGCAAAAATGGGCATAGATCCGATAACCCACAAGCCCAAAAACGACACTCTCCTCTCTGGCGCAGACGGGCACTCCAAGAACACAGCGAACCTGAGCCACATGGCTCAGTGGGAGAGCGCTCGCCTCGAAGCAGAGGCGAGACTAGTCAGAGAGTCAAAGCTCCGCTCGCGCCAATTCCAAAATCAAGATCCGGCGTCTTGCTCCGCTCCCCAGTCTACCGACATTTTCAAGGCTTGGAGCGGGTCAAGGCTCCGCGGGCAAGACCTCGAGTCCCCGACGTCTACCCTCACTTTCTCCGAGAATGCGCCTCCGATCATGACCTCTCCGGCGATGTTCGAGTTCGTGGGCACTTCCGGCTCGTCGGAGACCGGAATCTTGAAAGAAGAAGGCGATAACAATCAAGATTGGAAGCTACAAAACTTTGTCTCGGGTCTCGATGATCACATGTCACTCTCCAACATGGAGGGCGATGGTTGGGCAACAGCTGAGTCGCATCATGTCGATCAAGAACATGATCATGTGATGGACGAAGGGTTCACCGATCTCCTCCTTAACAACTCCGAAAACCCGGGAAGCTTGTCGGATTCTGACAACGGAGGTGGAGGAAATGGGAGAAGTAGAAGTGAATATTGGAACAACATTCTCAATTTGGTCAATTCTTCTCCATCTGAATCTCCAATGTTTTAAAAAAACATATGATAATATTTGTTGAAACCCTAAACCCTAATCAAGAATTAACAATCGTTCTTGTTTCTTGTAATTCCTTTTCTTTATTATATTTTTGGATTCAAGAACACCACATGATGATAGTTTTTGTCATATGTGTGGTTTTGGTTACTTCCTTTATTCTCACATGTAACAATGATTCTTATGGAAGTAGCAAATATTGCATATTTGGCTCTATCTATATATATCTAGTTTGATTGTTTTTTGTGATACCTACTTTTGGTATCTAAATTTATGCACGAAATCAAATTTAATATTTAATCTTTTATTTTATCACAGTTGATATCTATATTTTTATTTTCTACCAAATCTGATATCTACAGTCAAATCTCACTAACGGAACCGTTAAATTGCTGACGTGAAAAGTAAAAAATTAATAAAAAATTAACAGTTCTGTAGTGAGATTTGACGGTAGGTACTAGATTTGGTAGAAAATAAAAATATTGGTAACAACTCTGGTAAAATAAAAGATTGAATACTAAATTTAGTTTCGCGCATAAGTTTAGATACCAAAAGTACATTTAACTTTTTTTTAATTGGATTTAATATATGTAGATCATGATGATGATGTTGATTATTGAGAGTTGATGATGTATATGGTGATGTGGAGAAATCAATATGATGCTAATTTTGTTAATGGGATGTGTATGAAAATGAATGACTTAATTAATTGCCTATTTAATATTCTCTTTCTCTTTTGTATTTAAAACTTTATATTATTTATATGTGTGCTCAATAAGAGATGTATTTATGATGGACTTTATTGCTGTTGGTTTCATGTCACATTCTGGGTCTTATCTTATGTAAGATTTTTTATTATCATTATTTTGTTGTTGCATTTCTTGGGAATTTGGGATTGTTTGGATGGGAAGAAAATTTGAATTTCAATTCCCTCGCTAATTTAATCTTCTTCTTTTTATCCCATCATTGTACCATACAAATTAATAGTTTGTGATGAGCGGTGTGCGACGACATAGCGAGTGGATTGACCGTGTAGGCTGTGAGAGGTAACAATGTTTTATCGGGATATTGCAGGGGAAATGGGTGTTTGGGTTAGCAGGAGGACGTGATTGCGAAGTCATGGTGCTTGGATTAATTTTTATGACGATGAGGATTCCGATTGATGAGAGTAGCAGGTCCTTCAACCCGTCCTGTAGACATAGTATGGTTGTTATACTTTTGGATGTATGAGGTGGTGTGCCATAGAAGTTGTTCAAGTATTTTGTCTCTTCCTCCACCTTTGTTGAGAAGTTCTCTATTGTATAGTTTATTTGGGATAGATGATTTTCAAGGGACATATGGAAGAAATTCTAAAAGAAGTCATGAGGCGTAGTGAACGGAATTTTTTTGGAGCTCATACGAAGATTGCGAAGAAATATTCAAGTATGCGTGAAACGTCAAAAAAAATCTGAAAGAATTTTCAAGCTTGTTGAGATTGTGATAAGGATCCTAAGAATGTGGCATGTGTTCTTTATTAGCTTTCAACTCGTTTCTAGTAATGAAACCAAATGTATGCATTATTTTTCACTATAATCGGTGTATAAGCAGTTCCTTGACATCGTCCAACTGTATATGAAGATGTAAAATCTTTATTGCTCATAATTCATGCCATGATCAAATTTTCTACATGAGAGAACACACATTACGATAAAAAACAGTGTATTTCACTGAAATTCAGCGATGACATGAGAGCAATATATATAGGGAATCAAGTTGACAAATCAATACCTTAGAGGCTTAGACCCGGCCAATGTAACTACCAAAAATTCAAATATGTTTGAATCTAATCACATACAAAATTGGGTGGACCATAAACGGAGTCGTCTGGACTACATATTAGGTTAAATTAACTATAGAATATATTGAGTTGAATTAGACCGCGTTAGGAATTTTAGGATCCAATAATTTGTGCATCATGAGATCTTTGTTTGAATATCATAAATCTAATTCTAGGGTTTCTCTCTCCCCTATTTCTTCTCTGGCGACGACTCCTTCTCCACTTGCGACAGATCTTCTTCGAGCAGTATGAAGGAGGAAGGGACGAATCATCTTGTATTTACGTTTTTCTTGCATTAGTATTTTTCTTCCAATTTTAGCATTATTGTTTAGTTTATTTTATTGACACTTAGTTAAAACTTTATATTTGCTTGGAGGTTTTAATATCGGGTTGGAAAATGTTTTATTTTTCGCATCACTTTTTTGTGGTGCACTATTGGAACCTAGGCATAACCGCTATTGCTTGTCTTAAGTCCTCGCAGGTACATAGTCAACCAAGAAAATCTCGGTCGACATTACATCTCAGCAACACTCAGACTCAAATTTCTGTATGTTCGAAGGATTGTTGTACTCTATGGCGTGTCTTGGATACTAGGAATAATTCTCCTTGGAGTCTTCGTCCCGTATGCATTAAAATATTAAAATAAAACTAGTCTTTTTCCTGTGAAAAAAAAAACTAATTCAATGCAGACTAAATCGAAAATCCACCATATTTTTGGTATCCAAATAATATTGGATATTCCGAAGTATTTTATATACTTTTTGTTTTAGTTTTCAACTATCTATATCTAGGAAAAAAACAATATTTAATTTCAACTTACTAGTGTGGAAGAGTTTGGAGGGTTTTGAAAATTAGGGTTTGGAGAGAATGGCGAGCGGCGGCGTAAGTAGAGATGAGGGCTGGATTTCCACCCTCTTCCATAGGTTGTTGGTTCGGTGGTGGGGCTATATAGAGGTGGGAAGGGTGAGTGACCAGATCATCTCATTTGAGGGCTTTCATCTACATCGGGAAAGGATGGGCAGTGAGGAGAGAAGAGGAAGGGTAAGGGTGAGTTTTTTTTTCCTGTTTTTCTTTTCATTTATGGAGTGATCATGATGTCCTCTCTGATACCGGACTTGAACCGCTTGTGCTTGGAGGATCAGGAAAGCATCGGGGTGGAGATACCGGGCATGCATGAGGTCGGTGGAGAAGGGGGGAAAGGCTGCTAGAGGATGGTGGGGCATTTTCTCGCTCCTGCCGAGATCAACGTCAAACTGTTGGGTCCAAAAATGGTCTTATATTGGCGGCCGGTGGGAGAGGTGGTAGATGAGGGGCTTGGCATGGGGAGCAAAGATTTATTTTTGTCTTCCACCATAAGAAGGATGCGGACAAGGTGGTGAATGGAGGGCCATGAGTATACAATTTTAATACCCTCGTGTGCAAGGCTCTCGAAGCGAATGAGGACCCGACCAAGGTGGAGATCAATGTGATTGCGATATGGGTCTAGATATGTGGTATTCCTCCCGGGTTTGGAACAAAAATGGTGTGTGAAGGTATGACAGTCACCTCGGCCAGGTGATGAAATGGGATGAGAAGGGGGGAAAGGGTATTATCGGATCCGGGTCGTTTTGGATGTGCGCAAGGCGATCAAACGTAAACTGAAGATCAAAGCCGTTGGAGGGCAATCCATCGAGGTCCAATTCAGGTACGAAAAATTTCCGCATTTTTGTTTTGTCTGCAGTATTATGGGACATAGCCAACAGGAGTGTAAAGTGGCATATGCGTTGGGGGAGGATGGCCTTGAGATGTCGTATGGATCCTTTTTCGAGGCTTCGACGGGAAGGGGAACACAGCCGGTGACAAATTAGTGGATGAGGACGAAATACTGGAAGTCAACAATAGAAGATATGAGGAAGGAGGCTAACGAGTGGGATGGTCCGCGACCAGGATTAGAAGAAAAAGATACGATGTCCACCGTCTTTCCTACCAGGAGGAGAAGAGTATCGACAGATTCAAGCGGCCAAGACGGGGAGGAGGGCGAGAGCACCAACAATGACTAGCCAAAAAACAGAACGGAGTCCATCATGGAGGGGCTGGACATAGACCCAGAGTGAGAGTGGGGGAAGGCGGCGACCGGTTGGAGCAGGAGGACGGCCGGTTGAAGCAGCAGGATGGGAGGGATGTGGGTCTTGGGACGGGGTCTAGTTGTGTTTGGTCTCTTGTTTCTCGTTTTTTTTGTTTTAGTGTTTGTCTTAGCTCGTTTCTTAGTTCAGTTCTACTTGATGGCGAGGCCGATCGGAGGGGCGATCGGAGCGGTTTCTCAGCGAATAGCTCAGTTACTGATGGAATAAAGTTGATATGGGTAGGTGAATGTGTTAGGAGCTATAAGCTCGCGTCCCGCGGACGACCAATTGGAGACTCGTTTTCCGAATTTTGTATCGGTCCACACGTTGAGATCGTGTCCGTACTGGATGTCATTTGTTCATTGGGGCAACGCCTCCCATAATCAATGGAGTTCATTTCGTTCAAAAAAAAAAAGACAATATCCAAACACTTTGAGGATACACTTGTAAGCTTTATGATGATTAAAATCCATGTAAAATTTTGTGCATGAAATACAAAAATATTTTACACTGGCCTTCTGTTTTGCTATCTTCAATTAATGCTACACAGAAACAGAACATGAAATTGCAGAGCATTGTTGGCTTGTTGCATATTTTAGCCAAAAAGCATCCCCTCTAATAAATCTAAGTGTCATGTTTTCACTATCACTATTTATTTTACACTTCTATAATAGTCTCACAATTTTGTGCAACTTCCCTCAACTGTCAAATCAATTCATATCAAAACCCGAACTTCTTTTTTTCGGTTTAATACCATGAGGTGTCCTAAGTGGGCCCGCAAACTCTACCCTAGCCTTGCGTCGAATGGCCAACAATAGTCCCTAATAACTAGGGTTCATCTTCTGTTGACTATCAGATTCTTTTTCTCTGGAAACTGAAGAACGGGCATTTAGTTGTCGTTAACATCTCCACGTTTTCTGTAATCGCATTTTCCTGTTCATATTAAAGACAACAGCTAGCCAAAGTCAAATCATGTTTTCCAGAGTGTCATAGATTAAGATCAACGTTCGAAGAATTCTGCACGAGAAAGGTACGCGAGACATGACTGATGTTCGGTAAATGTTATTTCAGCACAACACTACAAGAAGTTTAATGTGGCATTCAAGATTCATAATGAAGATGTTTTGAGAATTGCAGAAAATTTTACTTACCGGTCAAAAAAGCCGAATCAAAACGAGCTAAAGATCGAGATCTGAACCTGAAATAAGTAACATGTCAATTCGTAAGCTGAATCATATCGGAAACAATCATTTTTGCCATGGAATATGCTGAACCTAACAAACAAAAGTTGCTCTTCTCAATATTCAATCAATGAGAGGCATTACGTATATGATTGGTAGCTTTTAGGCTTTAAAACAAAAATGATTGGTTGCTACCTCTTTTCTTCGGAAAACAAAACGCAATCATTTCTTGGATGTCACAAGACAGAGAACACTGAAACCATCCTTGCGTGACATCCAAGAAATGATCAAAACCAAGATAAAATCTCTCACCTGTACATAACAACGATACGATCTTAAAACACAATTAAACGATCTTAAACATCACTATATACATGCATGTTCATATACATACATACATATAATTTAATACTCTGAAAAAAATGAGAAAATAATGAGGCAAAGTGTGGACCTAACAGCAGTGCTCACATGGGGTATGGAGATGCATAATTTTTGTTGTTCATGATAGAAATGAAAATGAAAAGTAAATTTGGTCAATAAATGAGGGAATAGTGGAGCCAGGCTGTGCTGAGAATTATACATCAATGGTGAAATAAGGTCCACAATATAAATGTCAAAGCCACATCCTTTCTATGCAAGAGAAGAACATTTATTTCACCCAAA
Source organism: Pelargonium myrrhifolium (assembly GCA_036897405.1). Lineage (NCBI taxonomy): Eukaryota > Viridiplantae > Streptophyta > Magnoliopsida > Geraniales > Geraniaceae > Pelargonium > Pelargonium myrrhifolium. The sequence continues at coordinate 6,294 of JAYMTK010002299.1, read as the reverse complement.
TAATTCACATCTTCACATGGCTCATAACTACAGCCACCGTGCTTATTAAATGACCTCTCTTTGCCAATTTTAAGCATGTGCATCACTAGTACACACTTGCATAAATATAAACAAATATATAAGTTACCAGCTTCCAAGGGCAGCTAACAATCAAGTCTCAAATCGATAAGCGAAGCGATACCATTGTTGTATTGCCTCCGACGCTCAAGTCAGATCTCTAACAATAGGTTAAGTTTGCAAGATCGTACCTTGAGTCTATGATCTCAGCTCAGTCCTTTAAGCTAATTCTGTACACTACGAAGAAAAGAGGGGAACTATCTCAATCTCAATGAATTAAATACTACTATCCAACTAAAAATAATTTCTTGTTTGACCTATTTATAAGAATTAAGGATGATATGATTAGTGTTCAGACTCTCCTATTGTGACTTTGTTGTAACACACTCATAAGTTTAACTAATCTCATAGGTAATTCATGCACCATTCACACTTCACAAAAAAGAAATACTCCCTCCATCCCAAAATGAGTGTCATGTTTCAAATGAACTTTTGTCCCCAAATGAGTGTCCACTTTCTTTTTTAAGAAGTTAGTTATGCATGAATTGTTAGTAATATCCTCATAATAAGTTAGTTAGTATCCATTAATACATGATCATGAGGATACAAGAGTATATATATCACACTAACTTACTTCTTAATTTTTTTCAAAATAGAAAGAAGTACACTCATTTTGGGACGAAGGGAGTATCACACTTAGTTTGAGATGATAGGTTCTCATTAGGGGTAATTACATGTGACCACCCTGTACTTTACACGTTGCATATGTATACCCCTAAACTTTTTTTTAACTTTCGGCTACCCTATTATATGCCATTTTTTGACGGAGGGGCCTCTCCGTCACAAAATATTCCATTTTTTAACGGAATATTCCATTTTTGATCATGTGTCATGCACATGACCTAAAATCAATCAAAATCAAACCCAAAATCAACTCAAAATCACCAAAAATCAACCAAAAACAACCAAAAATCAACAAACTCGAGCTCGAATTTGTTGATTTTTGGTTGATTTCGGTTGATTTTTGTTGATTTTGGGTTTGATTTTAGTCATGTGCATGACACATGATCAAATATGAAATATTCTGTTAAAAAATGTAATATTTTGTGACAGAGAGGCTCCTCCGTCAAAAAAGGGGCCTAGTACAGGGTAGTCAAAAGTTAACAAATAATAAAAAAGTTTAGGATATACATGTGCAAAACGTGTAAAGTACATGGTGGTCATGTGTAATTATCCCTTTTCATTACCTATACATTCATATTTTTATTCATTGTATGTTTTGTTTTGAACTTACCTAATAATCTACTACTCAGTTTTTCACCATGAATACTAATACATGCCTCTCAAAGCTCCCATTATCACTTGAAACAAAAATGAAGAACAAAGTCATTTGTGATCTCACCTCCAATCTCTCAACTCATTTAATATCAATCACACAGCAACTCATTCCAAGTGAAATCCAAACCTTTTTTTTATTTAGTACTCCACAAGGCAATTATGAGCAGTACTAGAGAGGCATGCATTCATGGTGAAAAAACAAATAGTGAACAATTAGGTAAACATGAAAGAAATGAAAATGACAGTAAGTAAAAATATGAATACCCGATGTAAGAAAATTGATGAAAAGAGTAAAATTATCTCTATTTTTTTATCAGCAAGTGAACCAACACGGAGGCTCAAACCTGAGACCCAAGTAAAATTGTCTTTAGAAAATTTGTACTAATTAAAAAGTAGGCATAAGTAATAATTGTATAATTTGGAGGATTAATTAAAGCTTAACATGTACAAGCGTTGCATAAATTAGATAAACCCTTAATAAAACCAAATTATGATTGGTTCATCATTTGATTTCCAACCCATAATGATTGAAATGATAGACCCAACAAGACTCTAGCCCTGTGATAGTATATGATGCTAGGAACTAAAAACCCTTCATGTTTTAACAATTCAATATAGAGTTAGAACTGTGTAAATATAATTTTCCACATTTTCTTTTTATTTCACAGATTCATCAAATATTTGCACAATGAGGTAGCTTTTGTTATTATTTAACTAATGCACTTTCCTTTTACTTAAGTACACTCCTTAACTTGTGCAAATGTTGCACACCTTAAACAAATTATTTTATTAATAACTTCAATTATTCAGATAGTATTTATGCAAAAGCTTTTGATATGCACCTAAAGAGAGAAAAATGAATTGAAACAAAATGAACATACCATCCATTGAGTTGTGGAGTTAACAGCAGCATCAACATTTTCCCTGGTCATAAAATAATTTACACAGCATTAATTTCTAATAACATTAATCAATTCATGAACAAAATGGAATGGTTCAACCCCAGAAGAGCTACATCAAATGGTAAACAAAAAGTAAAACATAGAAGAGTTGCAGTAATGACAAAGAAAGCAACAAGGCCAGAGACAACAATAAATATACACAAAGGACAGTGGTACTACTACTTATCCACTGCCCCTCTCCCCCACCTTGAAGAGGTTAAACTCAAAATTTCTATTGAAATTTAACTTGCAACTGCCACAACAATATTAAATGGTGTATTTTGAATAAAGAATGGCCGCCAAAATTTCATTGTGTAGTTCAATAAAGATAACGGGGACCACTTTATGGTGTGTATTGTTACCCGAAAAAACAGGTAACACTAGCTTATGACAGAGGTCCGCAATCCTGATCAACCGAGTAATAAATAGCAGTTTTTAAGATACTATTTTATCATCTTACGAATAGTAACTAAAAATTAAATTCTAGAGTAATACTCTTAAATAAGAGAGAAGAGCAAGGTATAACAAAAGCTATAATATTTATTTTAGAGGTTTCAAAGAACTGTTCAATTTTACTTTTCAAAGTTAGTACGCTGAAGCTGAACCTAAGGTTTGAGACAGTTGTGTTTTCTTATCTTCTAAAACAGTGTACTATGTGGAGAATCAAAGTCAAAGTATGCTTTAAATGACATTGAAATGTCAAATTAGAACAGTAACTTGAAAAACGACGGAAGATTAGTGCACCAATTATATGAAGAAAAAGGTCGCCAACTCAATTTTAATCCAGATGATTTTAAAATCGCCTAAAAAGTGAACAGTTTGATGATTTGGAACTTTGAAAAAAGTATATGCATCAAATCAAACTTTTTTGGTTACATGGGATTTTTTTTTCTGATATGTAATACTATATGATGCTTACCAGGCACCAGCAATGACAAAAAAATCAAAATAGTAAAAACCAATCTAAATAAGCAGGAGAAAATGGGAAGCTACCAAAATAGTCAAATATGAAATGCTAGATGCCCAGAATTCATACAAAACCGTATCTAAAAACTATGGGAAGCGATCTTTGTACATCCTTAGGTTTGACAAGGTACAATTAGCTATATCTTTGTAAGAAATACTAATGAGCAAAAAACTAACCCCTTTCTACTGCGACAAGAAGAAAAATGCAAACACAAAAGAGCACGAGTCTTGCAGGCAGCAGGATCTTCATTCAGCTTTACTGGGGTTTTATTCCAAAATAATTGAAAACAGGCCTTACAGTTGCCTCATTGTTCTTTAACTTCACAAATCTTTTCTCAAGATTAACCAACCCATATGTATCAAAGAATTTGATATAGTCTAGGTTAGCCTAGATTGGAGGTAATTTAGCCATACGCCAGCATATATCAAGCTTATATTAGCATGTACGACTTTCTAGAGGTGTAATTTACAAGTTAGATTCATTTGCAACTACCAACATAGCTTCGAATTCTGTTTATGTTTGAACATAAATATATAGGGTACTGATTCAATATAACAAAACACTTGACAAAGATAGATTTAGTGAGGAAATGCACCGATGCACATCTAAATCACCTTGACCAAGTAACTGCAACTATCATTGCTCAACACATAAAAGCCAGCTTGGGTCGATGTAGCCATTTATAGCCAGTACACAAGTAAAAGATGTACTCTACAATGCACTTGGGTGTCAAGGACCAGTGTCCTGTAGACCATTAAAACAAGTGTCAAGACAGATGCTAAATAGACATTAACTGCTCAACACATAGATCCAGACAATTGCAAATTTCTTCCCTTAAATTCACTACAAGTCAACTGAACTGAGCAATCTCATGAAATTTACAATAACTCCGTATTCTAAAGTATTTAAGCGAGAAAAAATATGTCAGAAATCATGTAGGATACTACTGACAGCAAAGCCAATCTAATCAGTTTCCCACTCATATTTCTCACATTCAGAATAGACAAAAGGAAACAAGGCATGTCATGGATTCATTGGTGATATGGTAAAAAAAAACTTTGAATTCCACGAATTTGAGATAAACCAATTTCAGAGTCTAGTATGACAAATAATATTTATAGCAGTAATAACACTTGCCATTAAAAAGAACCAATCAACCATGTGAGTTCGTTACAGGCAGCAAAGCAAACACACGCATTTAAGCTGCAAAGTGAATTCCCACATATACTTTTGCACTTTGACAATAGGCAACAGATAAATCAGTGATCATGGAACCTCACTCCGTGTACTAAATGTTATATCCATTCAGGTCTGTGAACCACAGTGCACATAAAAATAAATAAAAAGATCTTCACACAATCTACATGCATTCTTATCATAAATCAACTGTGCTAAATGTGAACCAGTTCACCAATTAGAGAAGAGACAAACAATACAGAGAGAAGTTAGTCAACTATGTAAGGGCATTACAGGCAGCAAATACAAATTTTCAATTTTAAGCTGCAAAGCGGATCCCAATATTGTTTTTGCACCTTGAAAATAGGCAACCGATAATAATCAGTGATCTCGGAGCCTCAGTACTAGTGCACAATATATTCATGGAGAACATACAAGATTACAAGTTTCACTAATTAGAGACAGGAAAAATTATATAGAGGAAATTTTGTCAACTATGTAAAGGCATTACAGGCAGCAAAAACAAATTTTCAAGTTTAAGCTGCAAAGCGGATCCCAACATTACTTTTGCAACTTGAAAATAGGCAAACGATAATAACCAGCAGTCACGGAGCCTCAGTACTGGTGCACAACAAAATATTCATGGGCTATCATACAACTTTTACCAAGAGACGGGAAAAATAATATAGAGGAAATTTTGAAATTTGGCCAACTATATATGGGCATTACAGGCAGCAAATACATATTTTCAAGTCTATGCTGTAAAGCGGATCCCAAAATTATTTTTGCACCTTGGAAATAGGCAACCGATGATAATCAATAATCATAGAGCCTCAGTACTAGTGCACAACAACATATTCATGGAGCTAACATACGAGTTTCACTAATTAGAGACCGGAAAAACAATATAGAGATAATTTTGCCAGCTATGTAAGGGCATTACAGGCAGTAAAAAACAACTTTTCAAGCTTAAGCTGCAAAGCGGATCCCAACATTACTTTTGCACCTTGAAAATAGGCAACCAATAATAATCAGCGGTCATGGAGCCTCAGTACTGGTGCACAACAAAATATTCATGGGCTAACATACAAGTTTCACTAATTAGAGACAGGAAAAGTAATATAGAGAAAATTTTGTCAACTATGTATGGGCATTACAGGCAGCAAATACAAATTTTCAAGTTGAAGCTGCAAAACGGATCCCAACATTATTTTTGCACCTTGAAAATAGGCAACCGATAATGCTCAGTGATCACGGAGCCTTAGTACAAGTGCATAAGAAAATGTTCATAGAACTTACAAACGGGTTTCACTAATTACAAACGGGAAAAACAATATAGAGGAAAGTTAGTAAACTATGTAAGGGCATCACAAGCAGCAGATACAATTTTATGTTTGATGCTACCCAGAAAAATAAAAAATAATGGCGAGGAATGACGATGTGACTCGTGGTGCCCAAGTGCCACATCACACCTTCACCCGAGAGACCGTGTCATCCAAGTTTGATCAAGTTATAAGAGCATGCAACCTGATGTCAAGGTGAATTGGGTTACGAAAGTCACATTTCCATGTCCACTTTTTTGACAACCCCTTTGCATGCATGACCACACTTCCAACAACCCCCTCCCATACATAGCCACCTTTTGTAACAACTCGTTCCCACGAGAAGTGCAGCCCACCTCAAGGACAGTGACCTTCCCACAAAGATGTCAACTTCCAATCAAGGTGGTGCTAGTGGTGCTAGGGTTGTGCAAAAAAACCCACTAACACGATAACCCGCCACCCGTACCCGTGAACCGCCCGTTAAGAGCCCGCC
>JAYMTK010002298.1:0-14189 GCA_036897405.1 Pelargonium myrrhifolium | reverse complement strand
TCATCCTCTTTGCACTTTTGATTGGAAATATGCAGGTAACTTTAAGACTTCACTTTCAAATACATTTGCACTTTCAAATTTGTGCTTCTTTTGGACGTAAGGATACTCTATATGGTGCGCTCGTATCATAGTCTGCTCATTGAAGTATACATAATATTGGTTCAAATTATTACTGCTTATGTGCATAAATTTGTTGTTTTATCAGAATTTTTTTATATCACACAGGTATATGTATTCCCTTGCATAATTAGTTTATTGATCAGTTTCTGTGTATGGTTCTCAAATCATAAGTGAGAACAATCATCTCTGAGATTGGTTGGGATCTATTTCAGGCATGAATAATAAAGTATCCTCATTCAATTTTTTTTTTTTTTTTGATAAAAAAAGCTTCTTATTGTTGTCCTAATTGAATGTCATAATCAAATACCCAACTTTCTAGAACAAGATATTCAACTTCACTAGACCATCTATGTGTGATTAGATTTTACAAAATGGATGTTGCATGTATAAAAATATTGTTAGTAGAAGAAAATGGAATAGCTCTACTTATATACTGCTTCTGAGGTTTTGAAGTTCCTTGTATCTGTAACAGACCTACCTTCAGTCACTTACTGTCCGTCTTGAGGAGATGAGGGTCAAAAGGCGTGACTCTGAGCAGTGGATGCATCATCGTTTGCTTCCAGGAGAGCTTAGGGAACGAGTTAGACGGTATGATCAGTACAAGTGGTTAGAGACACGTGGGGTAGATGAAGAGAACTTGGTCAAGAGTTTGCCAAAAGATCTCAGGAGGGATATCAAACGCCATCTCTGTCTAAATTTAGTGAGAAGAGTAAGTAAATACTCCGTATTTGTTATCTTTGCACAATATTACACACACATATTACCTGCAGACATCGATATATAGCACCTCAGAAACTTAACATCCAATGAGCCTGCGAAGCAAATCAGTTTGAACTGAAATTACTTAACACAGACCTCAATTCTTTTGTACTTGGAAATAATAAGGTGACCTCTCTTCAGTGAGACTTGAGGCTCAATATAGGCACAACTTTTGGAATGGGCTAATCTGATTCTGTACTTGAGAAATTGGACATAACTAAGCATGATTAAAGAATTTTAGGGAGGATAGGGTGGACCTATGCCTACTACGGACTACAACAATCAATTCTTGTGGTTGCTGGTTTGTGCAGGTTACTCTGTTTGCCAATATGGATGAACGATTGCTTGATGCCATTTGTGAACGGCTGAAGCCAAGTTTATACACCGAGGGCACATTCATAGTGAGGGAAGGTGACCCCGTCGACGAGATGCTATTTATTATACGTGGTCGCCTAGAGAGTGTAACCACAGATGGTGGGAGGAGCGGGTTTTTCAACCGAGGCTTACTGAAAGAAGGAGACTTCTGCGGCGAGGAGCTCCTAACATGGGCACTGGACCCCAAAGCTACCGTCAACTTGCCATCATCTACCCGAACAGTGCAGGCTTTATCAGAGGTCGAGGCCTTTGCGCTGGAAGCAGAGGAGCTCAAGTTCGTTGCCTCTCAGTTTAGGCGGCTTCACAGTCGTCAGGTGCAGCACAGATTCCGTTTCTACTCACAGCAATGGAGGACATGGGCTGCGAGCTTTATACAAACCGCGTGGAGAAGGCGAATGAAGAGGAAAATAATGGAGCAGCGGCGTAGAGAGGAAGAGGAAGAAGCAAGGTGGTACTACGAGGACAATGATGAAGATGATGATGATCAGAGAGCACTGTTGAATAATAACAATAGCAGGTCATCAAAATTTGGTGCAGCCATTCTTGCCTCTCGCTTTGCAGCTAAAGCTCTTCGAGGGATTCGGAGAAATGAGAATCTGCAGAAGCCTCCTGAACCAGACTTCAGTCTTCTCAATAGAGATAAATGATTACTTCTTGCTTTTGTCCTGTGAGATCTCTGTATAGCTTTATCAAGCCACCCCATTTGGTTGCAATCTTAACTTGCTATGTTTAACTATTCTTCTTTTTTACTTTTTTCTGATTCAAATATATATATAAGATTTTACTTTACAACAAGATCCAAGGGTTCTTCTGTTTCCAAAATGGTCACTAGTTAATCCAATTCATGGATAGAGCAGTGGAATTGTAGTTTATTTTTTTGTTTGTTCGAGAGAAAGAAAGATCATCATATTATGCTGATTAATAGTTTTTGAAGGAACTATTACTCAAGGAGTTGGCAGTTTGGTGCAATACGGTGAGAGCACTGCCATCGGAATGTGGGCTTAGACCCAAAACAAGGTCGGGTTTGGGACACGGCGGGTAATAGTTCATTCTCACCGCCTGCACGCTCTCTCCAAACATCTCTTCAAATACGTCCCCTTCTAGCCCAAGGCTTATGGCTATGAATTTCAAAAGTTTCTTGCATAGTTTGCGTACCTCTCTTGAGTAACTTTCCAAAGTTTCACTACAAATATATGTACATACGGGGAATAACATATCACAACTAATGATTGCACTTAATAAGAGAAGAAGAAAGTAGAATAGATGACGTAGGAACTAAAAAATTGGAAACATTGTTGGAATCGCCTAAGAGTTGGAAATATTTGACCGGCTAAGCTGTGTGTGATCTTCATTCTTTTAGCCTTCTGAGGTCGTTTAGACCTCCAAAAATGGAGTTTTAAGTAGCATTTTTCAGTTTTTAAATCATTATTATTTTCATTATTTAGATGTCAATTTGTAAAGTGTAATTATGCAAAGTTGTTATGCACATGTCTAGTGTAATTATGCAAAGTTGTTATGGTAAAGTCATAAACGACACATATGTTCCCAAATTGTAAAGTGTAATTATGCAAAGTTGTTATGCACATGTCCACTCATTGGATTTAATATGGGTGGCGGCAAGATTTGAACCCGGGACCTTTAGTCACCAACGCTCTAATACCATGTAAAGAACCAACTCAACTAAAAGCTTAAACTGATAGTTGAAGGCTCAATAATAGTTTTATACTCTAACATAATCAGACAACAAAAATAATATAAGAAATCTTGTTATGTTATAAGTGGGTAACATTCTCTTAACTTTAATGGAATGCAACATCTTTTTTTAACATATATTTATTGTTTTGTGTTTGCTGAATTGATAGCATGAGTGATCAAACCCTCTTGATCATAGGATTAAGGGTATAACCCATTATTAAAGTTTTCAGTGTTTGATTAAGGGTAGTCTTAGGTTGTTTAGGTTAATCTAAGCTTATTGCTATTATTGAGGAGATTCAACCTCGCTCTTAAGACAACAAATTAGCCCCAAGAGACATCTTTTGTTGTTTGAGCCCAATCAATTGAACACATTAGTTAATCGACTAAAGATACAGGTTAGTTCTAGTATAATGTGTGAAATGTGAAATTCATCTTAATAGTCTATCATGTCAGAAGCTTTCTCGATAGATTGATTAAGTTATTAGAACACTAATAGGACTTGCATTGCAACTTGAGACAAAGCTTGCTTAGTTTCACGAGAAATTGCTTGCACGTAAGACTAGTTCATGACTATTAGATCTAAAACTATTTGACAATTGACAAATCCTAATCTTCAAATTATTCTCTACGATTCTTTTAATTTTTGCATCAATATATATTTAATTACCTGAATTGGAGTGGTTTAGTTGGCCAGAGTTTGGGATTCCTTATGAAGTGGGGATGAATCCCAAGAGCAAACATGTTGCACCAATCTAGCTTTTGATCCTCTGAGAACACAAAAGCCTGACCATATCCCTGAACTGTCCCTGGTGCCATTGGGTACTTTTGTTTTTCTTCAAGGGGCATCATCAAGAACTGGGTGGCCATTTTCTCCATCCTCTCGCACAGATCCTCAATTCCATGATTAACCACCTACTCACATACTCATCAACATAATTAATTAATACTCAATTAATGTTACATACCAAAGAGAACACCAAACAAAACCAACAAAATAGATTATTATTATTATTCACCTGAAAAAATCCCCACTCCTTGCAGGCAGTTTCAAGTTTCACAATTTCAGATTGGAAGATTTCAGGCTTTGCTGGGACGATGAGGTTGGAGAAATCAAGAATGGGAATGTCGGAGGAATAAAGAGTTGATGATTGTGTTGGTCTCTCGGTCATTTCCCGGACAAATCTTTCCGGTACGGTTGTAGTCTTAGCTTTTGCCAATTCTTGGACATCGTCAATATGGCCAACCTTCACCGGAGACAACATGGTATATTTATATATCTTGAATAAACCAACAACTACCTCTCTTTGCTTTTGCTGCTTATATGCTATGGGAGAATCCACATTTATAGGCTGAGAATTTTATTACGTATCATATACTCATTTCGTGTTAAAATGATTGTTATTATTTATATTTTGAGAAAAATTATAAATAAAAACAAATAGTTAGTGTGATATATTTACTCTTATATTCTCTTGAAATTGTGTATTTTAAAATACATAAGATACTCGTTTCATCATAGAATGAGTATACTTGTTTTTATATTGAGATTAATTAAGGAGAAATTAGTTAATTAGTGTTGTATAATTACATTTGAATTTTCATGAGTATGTGTTCTAACAAATTTGTGAGATATTAACTAACTTATTTTTATATGGATGTTATTGGTAATTCATGGTATAACTAACTTTCTAAAAAGAAAAAAGAAAAAAAAGACACTCATTTTAGGTCGGAGAGTATATTATTAACCAACTAAGTACTATAAGGATACTATTAATAATTTATGTAAAACTAGCTTTTTAAAACCAATAACCATTGGGGCAAGCAGTTTAAAACGTTTGGTTTCTTTGAGACATCAAGTTTGAGTCTCCCTTTAGGTGTTGTTGGTATTGTCTATTGAAAAGAAAAAACAACTTCCTAAATAAGAATGAATACTTATTTTGAGATTTTAGGATGAATGAAGTATTATGAGTATAATGCACTAATTGGAATATAATGCCCAAGGTGGGAACCCCACATTGCACTTTTCATTATTTGTCGCTTTTTCAAATGCTAAAGGAAGGAGAACGAAGTTCAGCTAGTATTTTAGTTTTGTTTCCTCGGCTTTTACACAATTGTGATGTATGAATGAATTATGTTTTGCTCTTAATTATTTTGTCAAGTTTTATGACTACATTATGTGTTTTGTGTTTGAATCGTTATTTTGGATTTTAATTTGAAACAATAGATAGTTCTTTATTTGATTTTGGATTGGCATAGTTTGTTATTCATGGTTATTGATGAATGAATTATGTTTTGCTCTTTATTTCATTTTGGTTGGCTGAATGAATCTATTTTGACGAGGAATATTTATGTTTTTCTCTATTTATACTAAATTGAATGAAGATACCAAACTCTATATTTAGCACCATAATACATGTAACTCTTTATTTCTCTTATGTTATGAATATTTTTTTGACAGGAAATTATATAATTTTTCCTATTTACACGGATACCAAACTCTATATTTAGCACCACAATACATGCACTCTTTATTTCATTTATGTTGGATTAATGAATCTCTATTTTGACAAGAAATTATGGTTTGCTCTATTTATGCTAAATTAAGTGGAGATATCAAACTCTATATTTAGCACCACAATACATGCTACTCTTTATTTCATTTATGTTGTATGGATGAATCTGTTTTGACATGAAATTATTTATACTAAATGCAGTGGAGATATATATCATACTATATATTTAGCACTATAATAATACCTACCATCTTTATTTCATTTGTGTTGGATGAATGAATCTATTCATGCATAATATTTCTCTTCAACGAAGTCGATATATATCTAAAGGTTTAAGTGTTTATTAAGGTAATCTTGAGTAACTACATTATGCTCAAGTCGATGAGATAGTACAAGCTAGGGGTGGGCGCGGTTGGGGAACCGCCCCGTTGGATGGGATCCAAGACCACCCCGCCTATAGGCGGTTTGGGATTTTCCAAACTTAAACCAACCATGAATTGTATGCGGTTTGCAGTTCAAAAAGTTGGCAGTTTGTGGGTCAAACCGCGGTTTACCCAACCAACCATTTGCAATAAACAGTGTGCGCGCGCGCGCACACACACATATATATATATATACCATTAAGAAGATTGAAAGGCCCAATTTTAGAAATTAAAAGAAGGAAAAACGAAAGATGAGAAATTGAATGAAGAGGACCAAAAACAGTGCCTAATATCAAGTGACTTCAAACGAGATTTAGTGATTTCAGAACAAAATTACCAAAATCAATGAGATATAGTGATTTCAAGCGGGAATCAAATAGCCAAAATGGGATCTGGAGTAGGTTTAGAAGTTGAGAAAGTGAAACAGAAGAGGAGGAGGCGAGAGGAAGGATATGACTAGGGTTTTCTTATACTAGGCTATATTATATATATATATAAATGAATTTACTATTATCCCCTGGGCGGTTGGGGCGGGTGACCCGCGGATTTGAGATATCAAATCCATGAACCACCCATGTAATTAACGGGCCCTAACCATTTTCTATTGCGGTTTGGCGGTGCGGTTTGGGGCGGTTCATATTAAGCGGTTTAAGGTCGGTTTAGGCGGTTGGTTGGATTTCCCGGTTTAATTGCCCACCCCTAGCTGGAGGCATAGAGGTTTATTTTGGTTGGTTTAATTTTTAGCTTTTTAATTTCAGTTTCTGGATGTTATGTTTGCTTTCGCTTTCATTTGTATTTGTTTGAAAATTTTGGTTACTATAGGCTCTTAGTTGTAGTAGGAGAGGTGATTTCAGAATGCAGACACTTGTGTGATGTACAATGGGAAACCGTGTTTGGCCACCTTGGTGGATTCTGGCACCGTTCATGCCTATGGTCTGTCATGTGAGATTTGGTTGGTCTCACAATTTAAGAAGGTTGCGGTCTCAGCTTCCTGTCTATTTGAAGGAATGTTGTCCACCTTGCGGGCTTGGAGTATTAGGGTGTGGTCTGTCTATATCATGTACTCTACTATTTATTTGGAATGAAATTAATCTTTCGTACTGCTAAAAAAAAAACTAACTTATCATAAGAACGTTATTGGTAATTCAAGTTATTTCTAACTTCATAAAAAGAATGAACACTTATTTTGGAAAAAAAAAAATGCATGACACTCATTTTAAGGCAGAGGGAATAGTTATTAGGGGTAGCTTCCATTGGCCTCCGAGTGCTCTCATTTGTCTTGTTGTAGTTCTCTCTTGTCTTTGGGATTTGACCAAACACTTTGGGTACCTTCAAATGGTTGTGAGAATGACAAAGGATTCCTCGTATACCGGAGGGTTTCGGGATCCTTTGTTGGAAATAGTTTCCTTGAGCTACGAGAACAAGTGTGCAGAGTCGCGTTCTGGGAACAAGTCTACGGAGCCGCATTTTGAAAGCAAGTCCATGGAGCCGCGTTTTGAGAGCATATCCGTGGAGCGTCAAGCCTGATGGTGCGGCGCTTGGACGACACACGTCGTGTTACTATTCGTCATATAAACTTAGAACTTTTTGGGTGTCATCCACAGTATGTAATTAGATTCTTGGTCGAGTGTAGTAATAAATATATGGAAGCTATCCATAAACTAATAAGTTTCATGATGTGCCAACTATACTTCATATACTGCTCAACATGTTATAGAAGATAATAAAAAAATAAAAAAAAGAACTTTTTTTTTTTTTGAAGAAAATGATTGCTCTATATATAGGACTACGGATGAGATGAAATATAGAATGCCTAATAAAACCTCAACATGTAACAAATATGACGCAATTTTACTTAATAATTAACTTCTAGTGATCCAACCTTAAGAATAACGACATTAGCAGAAAAGTAGTGAAGAAACATGGCTATGTTAAGAACCAAAATGACTAGAAACTATATAAGCAAATTTGATTATCCGATGAATGGTTCAAGAAAACGGAGAAATTTTAAAACACACACATATACACACATTAAATTAAAATGACATATTATGTCTGTTGAATGCAAATCTAAACTCACTACGAATTACATTGCTATTAGCGAGTAAATTGTGAGTAAAATAGAGAGCAAATTTAGTTTGCGTGCAAACACTTACTCGCCAAACATCGAACCACAAATAGCAAGAAAGCCCTGATTTGCTTGCTATTGCGAGTAAATAGTAAGCAATTTGAGAGCAACCTCTTGCTCACAATATTACTTTTGTTTCCTTTCTCTAATTTTAGTTAAACAATTTTTTGTTGTTGACGGTGAATATACTTCACAAATTTGAAGTTCTTGGATCTCATGTTCTCTTTGATTCGGTATTAATAATTAGATTTTGTATGTGCTAAAATTAAAACTTCTGAAAAAGAATCGGTATGTTTTCAGTTGAATCTCATACTCTCTTTGATTTTAATATTAATAATTTAATGTGGTCTCTTACACCACCACCACCAAGTATGTGTTCAGTGGGGATCGATCCTGATACTTCATCCCACTCGCACAACTGGATTAACAAACTGCGCCACCTTCAGTGGTTTGAATTTGGTATGTACCAAAATTGGTATTTCTGGAAAGTAGAATGTTTTCAGTTGGCTATCATAAACTGTTATTAGCTTTGTTAATGTTGTATATGATACAATATAATTACTTTTGTGAATATTGAAATCCGAATTTATGTAGCCAAAATGATTTTATTTTATTCTGGGATTAAGCTTGTTTGGTGTGGGTGGTGTGATTACACAGAGAGTCCTACTATTGGATTAATTAGTCTAAAAAGTGGCTTTAAGGTATAATTATTTGTTAGGAATTTTTGTACTTTTGTCCATTTTGTCACCCACCATAAGGCCATAAATGTGACATTATGAACCTTTTTCCTGTTTCAGATTGATTTTAATGTCATTTGTACCCATCAACTACTAATACTTAGTGGACATATGTGCCCTCACTTCTCAAACCACATGTCAATTAAAGTAGGTTTGGTTTTGATAAAGCAACAAATCTTGGTTTCCAGCAATTGTACAAGAACAATAAAATCTTAACATTTCTTCTAACACATATATTCCATGAATTGAACTTTGATCACTGAAACTGATAAGTGGTGGGTCAAATTGTCAATTTTTGGAAATATCTCAGCTTCTTGTGGGATCATACCACAAAATTCTAATAGAATAAAGACAGTGAATTCAAGAATCAACACCATGTTGCAGCCAAAACATTAATTCATTTGAACCTAACAAATTAAAGGAGAAGCAACACCTCAGAATCTGAGAATTTCATGACATTTTGATGCTTTAAGGTGGTCGGTTGGTTGAATTGTTTTTGGTTTTGCTCTTCATTTAGGCATTAATAAAGAGCAAAAAGAAAATATATGTTTTGTTCTGCAGAAACAGAATATTTTTGTTCTCTACAACATGGGAATATTATACTTTCTGACATGAGTTTTTTTCAAGAACTATTTTGTTTCTGTTATAGTTTTGCATACTGAAAATTCTTTACAGTTTCAAACCAAAAATAGCCCATAAAAATTGTTTTCTTGAATTTACATTATTTTTCTCCATTCGTCAAGATTGTTTTCTTGATGTTCTGCCCTGAATCTGCAGTTTATGAGTTAACCTTGAAGTTTTCTGCATTTGTGTGCTCATGCATGCATGGCTACAACTGAACAAGATTATTAAAAAAGGGTTGAAATTAGTTAAATATACTATCTATCTCTCTCATGATTATTCTGATATGGAATGAGAAATTTTGCAGATTATTAGAACAAAATTAAACAACTTTGCATCAATGGACAGTCTTTAGTAGTAACAGAAACATGAAGAGAAAAAAAAAAAAGTACAGATATCTGAAAACCTATATATATCTCTTCTACAAATAGTTGCTCCTCTGCATTTCCTCTGTTTGCTCTTTTTTTTTTTTTTTTTAATTTCTACAAACACTTTCCTCCATAGCCTGCATTTCTAAATAATGCTTGCTTTATGTCTTCAGAACTTGCGATTTTGTTTAGGCTTCTGTTCTCCATTTCCTGGTGATGTGACAACAAGAAACAAAAAAGTGAATTCACATGCTCTAAAGAGTATAGACAAAAAAGGCCAAATCTTTAAAAATTAGAATGAAATCACTATGTACCTGTGAGCAAGAAGCTTGCATTGCAAAGTCATTGAAACAGCTAATGACACATTGTTGGATCTCAAGGCCTAATTCTTCAAGTTTAGACACAGTAGATAACAACAAACCCGGCTTCCCCGCGCAGCAAATCTCAACCCGGGTATCATCATCAGTTCTTCTCTCCACATTAAACTGCAAATCAAGAAAATGTGTTAACGAAACAATGTCGAGTCATATACATAATCAAGAAGGTTCATTGAATCTTGAATCTTGAAATTCTTGATGTGTAGTTACCTTTGGTGAGTTTCTCACTAAGGCTTCATTAGGCCTCCCATCCTTGCAAATTCTCATTGTGCCCAACTGGTTTGGACAGTCCTCAATTTCTTGCTGCAAATTGTTGATTCTCTCTAGCAGCTCCTTCATGTAATCTATGGTATCTCCAAGAATCGAAGTCCGATCCATCTATTTCAAGAAACCGAACTAATTACTATCTTACATTACATTAACTAATGGCGCGGCGCAAGAACAATTCATTATAACATGTAATTTACCTTGCTAATCTTGGGAACAATTGATCTGAGCATGGAGAGCCTGTCGTTCAATCGCTTCCTTCTTCGTCTCTCCGCCATTAGGTTCTTGGAGGGGTGTCCTTCGGGCTTGTTCTTGGCGCGATTCTTGCGTTCAAGCGACGAAGCACCTATGTGGAAACTAGGGGGTGGTTGTAGAGGAGGAGATTCATGGTTGGGCTCCATTTTACAAGCCGATGAAGAAGTAGCAGCTTGTAACATCTCAAAGTCGCCAAGATCCTCCCCGAGCAAGAAACTCGCAGGCTCTTCCTCCTCCATTGAAGCAAAAGGATAGTACTCATCTTGGGCGCCAAAGGGAGGAGTGTCCATGGTGTTGTGTGATGAATCAAGAACTTGTGCTACTGACAATGATGTTGAGAGCTCTTCTTGGCCAAATGGACATGGTGATGAGTAGGAAATGGCATCACCATTGTTAGTGAAAGAGTAGTTGAAATCTTGTTCTGTTTGTGGAACAGAGAAGGCTTCACAGAAAGAAGTGTTTGGCATGAAAGAAAGTGCTTGATTCTCATCAAGAAAATCAAGATTCCAGCCAGTAGGATCCATAATGGGTTGCTCCCAATGGTCCCTCCTAAACCCTAACAACTCCTCCAAGAAAGCATGATCAAGATGATTAAGCTCCATTTTCTTGGTTATGATGGTACCTTGATAACATGAAGCTGCACCAAGCTGAAGAATATGTACATGTATATATATAGGGCCAAAATTTAGTAAAAAAATTAAAAGCATTATAGTATGTATTGTATTTGTAATATGAGTATAAAAAGATAATACATAAAATACAGTCTAAGATGGAAATGAAATTTGTTTGTTTGATTGTTTTATAAATTTTTCACCTTTCTGGTGATTTTGTGTCTTTTTCACCGAAATCATGCAATCAAACAAAAACAGGAAAAAGAAAGTGTATTTTAATTTGGTGATCTCTGAAAACTTTGACCCACGCATCTGTCTGAACCGAAAAGTGTGGAGTTAACACAGTAGACCATGTCAGATTCTTTGTATATTGATTTGGTTTTGGGTAAATATAATCCTCATCACATGAATTGAAAACTACCAATTTTCTAGCTCACTCGGAAAAAATTTGCTGTGTAGGGTCCAATTTGTTTGTCTCTAGATTTTGGCTTAGCTCAGTTTTTCAATCCAGTGGGTTGGCATTGCCCTTCTTTATTCTTCTTTTACCTTTTCTTTAATTTTTAATGTTCATTTTGGTCGCGGCAAGAAACTGTTCAATGTGCGCTGGATAATTTTGTTGCATACATTATTTATTCTGTCGTTGATCCACGTTTGCGACGGAACGTATCCAGGTGTATATGGCTCGTAGTTGATGGTCTGTGACGGACAGAGTTGTACTGGACTCCGTCGATGATGGTCTGTAACAGATTGTTCACTGCTCAAAAATTCACGCGAAAATTTAGATTGGCGCCAACATTCTCGTCATAAATTGTGACTGCATGGTCGTATGGTCTTCGTACTTTTCCTAAGGATTATGTCTATCGTAATTTCCCGACGGACCTATTTTTGTCGCAAGCGTTCAATGCAGATTAAAGGTTTTCATGTACTATTTGTTAGGTTGTTTTACAGGAAACATAATGAAAATAAAATCACTTTCTTTGTATGCTTGATCAAACGGCATAGGAAGCTCGTGATGAACACTGCTGTGGTACCAGATTCGAGACACCTTAAAGAACGTTAAGCGTGTGGAGACTAAGTATGTCGATTAGAGTAGCATGCATGTAGTATATATATTTTGATGAAGGTTGTTTAGGCCCATAGATAAAATGGTGTAGAATAAGTATGAATTAGGGCTAGGGAGGAGAGGGGCCACTTGAGGTGCATATTGCCAAGATGATTACAATGATTGATGCAGATGATAGTGTTCAATTTATGTGTTTGTATTATAAATTTTCATGGTTGGTAAAAATAGAATCGAATAAAACCATAATTGGTAGGAGATGACAAGGAAGTGCCTTCCAAAATGAAAAGGATTATGTTTGACTATTGCAAGATAGAGTTGGGATATGCTATGCTATGCTATATATGCTATCATCAGGAACCTACAACTAGTTTTAGCCATAAAACTTTATAGATATACTCACTCACAAGTGAACACAACCTAATGTACATATCTAATTTGCAAGAGTAATATGGGCATTAGTTTATTGATATAAGTTTATTTCAGTTGCACTAATAAGGTGGTGACACCTTATTTAAAATCATGAATCTGGACGGGTCGCTCTGCTCCCACAAATTCACTTGGGTGGGTATAAGTGAAATTTAATGAGGTGTCATCACCTCATTGGTTTGATTAAGTTGCAACTGATATGAAGTTATATCAGTCAACTGATACACATTTTACTCATTTTGCAAATGGATATTATCTCCTAATGAATTATGTGGGTTGAGCTAGTTCCTCTGTCAAAAAAATTGATATCGTCTCGTTGGGTTGGTCTTCAAGTTACCAGTTTTATATTATTAGTTTTTCTGCTGAATTTTTTTTTTCGAGTTTTCGGTGCAACAAATTTTTTAATGTTTTGTGTTAATTATAATCTTCTTTTTTATTTATATATTAATGTGTATTGTGCTAATAGAAAAAAAAAATCATATGATTAAATTCATATCTCATGTATGAGAATGTTGTTGTTGCAATCTGCTACAATTATGGTTCCCTCTAGAATCATGTTCTATTGATCTCCCCATTTGTCATCAATAAGGCATTCGTTTGTTGTGGGTTTGTGAACACGTCTTCTTTGTTTTTGTGTCACCTTTTTTCTTCAGGATTTGCGGCTACATCATCATTGAAAAGATTTTCCGAGAGCATATTGTTGATCAAGTTGGTAATGAATTGATCATATGAGACTGATAAAACTTGGAGTAGAAGCTCCATAAGTTCAACTTATTTTATTTCGTAACCTAACGTTGTCATCTGAGAAAATAAAGCATTTAAGACGTTGACATGGTCAGAAAATGAAGAAGTTTATGTCATTCGAAGAGTGTAAATTGTAAAGTCTTTTATTTCAATAAAATTTTGTGGTGCAGTGATTTGGCCTCGTAACTACAGTGTCTCAAAATTTCCTTTGTCGCAATGCTTGGTTATTCGTCATTTGCTAATTGCAGATGTAAGACATGTCTGATAAGATGCCGTTTGTGATGTCGGTTTGACACCAATCGCTTACATCTTCATTTTCCACAACGTAAAATTGATTCCGTTGAACTTTTCTATCTCAAACTTTGTCGTCATCTTGTTTGCTTGAATTTTTGGCACTACCGTACTAATTTATCTCAATAAATAGTGGTTTCTTTTATACAAAAGATATATCAGTCAAAATTGTGATCACATAGTATAATCTAAAAAAATTCAGGAAAATTTTAATACCCGTGAAAACTGAAAAGTACCACCAAATTAAATTAAGGGATAATTGCAGATGACCCCCTCGAACTTTGAAGGTTTGGCAAATGACCCCCCTCAACTTTTTCCGTTAGCATATAACCCCCTCAAGTTACGCAAAACCCTTTTTTCTGTTAACTTTTTAAATTTGGTGTGAAATGACTAAAATACCCTTATACTTTTAATTAT
>JAYMTK010002297.1:0-14189 GCA_036897405.1 Pelargonium myrrhifolium | reverse complement strand
AACACTCTAGCGTTTCGCGTTCCCGTTCCCGTTTCGCGTACCGAACCGTTCCGCGATCTAGGTAACTTAGGGCACTGGATTAGCAATTTTGTGTTATTGGTGACCAATTTTTGGTCCGTTTAGTGAAGCCTATTAAATGGAGGGTTTTGCATTTATTGCTTATGCTTCATCATTGTGACCGTTTAAGTCAATGTGCTATTTTACAGGTATTGGCGTTAAGAAGACCATTCTTCCACAGAGTGTTAGATTATGAAGATGAATGCTATGCTTTGCTGATGATGATTCTTGAAGCCCATAGCTTACGAACCACAGGTTTCTTCTTTTCTATTTATTTCTTACTACCTTGCTGTTAGCCTCTGTGTCCTAAATTATGGAGCTATATGCTGGGATTGCTTTGTTTTACTTGGTATACTAGATAATGGCATGCTATTGCTCGTAATTTTCCATCTTTTACTAATCCCTTCTTGTACGTTAAAATAGAACCCTTTGGTTATTCTGAGAGGCACTGGAGTACCATTGAATGGTTATAAGAAAGTAAATGTGAAGCATTGGGCAGTATTTACTGTAAGAAAGGGTTATGAAGGGAGTGAAACCACTTAAGCTTGGATAGAAAGAAAGAAAGAAAAAGTAGCCATAGCAACTAGAGAGAAAGGGATCTTTACATTGCTTATTTTAACATTTTCTCATATGCAGTTTTTGTCTTTTGAACATGTTATGTATACCCTTACTGGACCTTATGTGCCTTGACTAAATTTAGTTAGCTGTTTATATAATCTAGAGCTGATTCGTTTGTATTCCGTTCTCCTTCAGATGCTTCTTTCTCTGAATCTCTATATGGTCTGAGAAGGAGAGCTGTGAACATAAAAGTAAAGAAGGATGATGCACGCTTAAACTTAGGCGATAGGATCCATCACTCTGGCTTAGAAAAGCACCAAAAAGTTCTTTCAGTTGTATTTCTGGTACAGCCTCTGCTTCTCTTCTCTGAGTATAGTTCTTGATTAGTGAAATTTGAATTTAATTTCATTGGTTGATATAATAGCTCATTCTTTGTAAGATATTCTAGTATTTGTGGTGCTTTTTGTTTCAAACGCTTCTCTGCCTACAAGATGAAAGTATCTCATTTATGATCCAGTTTAATCCCAGAGCTGTTGTATGTTAGAATTGGTGTACAGTATGGCATGGAGACTGTATTGGTCACTAGTCAGTTGTGATGTTTGTATGTGTTGCCTCTGTTAAATTGAAATGAAAATGACCACACTGGACCAAATTGAACTGAAATTAATAAAATAAAATAAAAATTACATTTTCTAAGATATTGATTATAAATAAATAAATGTAGGATTGAATTGGACTGGAAGTAACAAAAAAAAAAAAAAATACCGTTTTAAGAGAAGAAAAGTTTGGTATGGACTGGACCAAAGACCAAATCTTTCCAGATGTATGGACTGAAAATTGGACCGAGTCTAATCGCTCTGTGTTTGGTTCGTTCCAATCCAAAATTTTGATCTGGAATGAATTTTATCACCCCTACCCAAAGCGGGATATTTGCTAGACTAATCTAACTTTCATTATTAATAACTAAGGCTAACTTTGTTAGGGATCTCATCTGGATCCATCCAGTATGTGCGTATATGTATGATAATTATATATGTACCTTTAAGTAATAGTCCAGAATTTCTTTATCTTTTTGCCACTTATATTATGAAAGAAGTCCCGTAATAATGGGTTGTAGCTTTAAAGATGTTGGACGCTAGGATAAAACAAAGGGAATAAGATAAGAGATGACAGTACTCCCCATTATCTTACCACCCCTTTACGGTCTTATTATGGCTTAAGAATGGAAGTACAAAGAATAAAACGAAAATGGTTTAAGACGGGTATGACTCTACAACTTTGTGTGTGTCTACAACATACAGTGTGTAGGATTTTTTATTTAATTGTTTGTAAATATCTTCCTTTCCCCCCTTCAGTATGCTGTGTGTTCTGTGCCTTTTCCTGTTCGTATATAGATTGTGTTATCTAGAAGAGAATTGAGTTTGCTTATCTTTGAGATATAGTTCTGCATCCTTCAAACAATAGTTGGATGAAGGGTCATAACATGTGGACGGTACATATTTTGTTTAGGTTATATTGCCATATTTCAAGTCAAAGTTGCACTCAATCTATAACAAAGAAAGGGAAGCCAGGCTTCAAGCAAGTTTATGGGGAGATAGTGATGAAAGATTTGGCGATACTAACTTCTTTGATGGTGGAGAGGAGTCTCTCATTACAAGGGAGTTTGTGGATGCAGAAGTGTCGGTCAGAACACGTTTAACAAAGAAGATTCAAAAAGTTATAGGTGCTTGCTACCCATGGATACATGCTAGTAGTGAAGGTAAACACTACTTTTAGTTTTAACTCGTCCTTTATTGACCAAGCCCTCCCTTTTTATTTTGACCGAGTAACCCTTCATAATGTTTTTTTTTTTTTTTTTTACATATTTTATTTGAGGTTGGTATCCTAATGTGGAGCTTACAAAACTTCTGGAAAGTGGAAAGGCTTAATGATATGATCACTTTGTTTTATTGAGGGTCTGTATTTATATAATTTGGTCACCAAAGATTGCATGTGCTTGTTGTTGGATTAATGAAATAATTAAATCATGAAACAGTAATTTTCTTTTATGGATAATCATTTAAACAGTTCTTCTGTTCAAATCCTTGATATTTGTGCGAAACTAAAGAATTGTGATTATCATTTAAATAGAAAACAATACATTTGTAAGCTAATGATCCTTTTACCTCCAAAGTTAGAGATGGACTTTGATGAATCTTAAAATTTGTCATATTCTTCTCTAATCTTTGAAGTTACTACTCTTGGGGAAAAGAAAGTGATGTACATACTAGATGGTATCATTACCAAGTTCTGCCATTATATGCAGTGCTTTCTGTATGTGGTACTAACCTTTTTGCTTTATTATTTTAAATATGTTTCAACTACCAATAATAGTTCTAGAAGTGATATTCATTCTTTGAGATCCTACTTTATTAATGTATTCCATATCTATTTCTCTTACCAATCAAAAGTTGAGCCTCTGAATCAGTTCTTTAGCTTTTGAACCCATCTTCATTTTGATTTGTTGCCTTATGATATTTGCTTAGAAGTGATATGTAGTTCTCTAGTAATTTTGAATGTTCTCTATCCAAATCTCAACTATAATTTCTCTAAGCTAATCTCTTATGATGTAGGATTCTCCTTTGCTTATCAGTTGTTATATCTATTGGATGCCACGGGGTTCTACTCTCTAGGATTACACGCTCTTGGGATTCAAGTCTGTCGAGCCACGGGACAAGAGCTGGTAATATGCTTAGAAAAATCAGCTGGCAATTTTACTAATCATTGTGTTTATATTAAATAGGTTAAACTTGCAGGTTTATGCTTTTTGAATGTGTTTATGCTTTTTACGCTTCCCAATACTGAGTGTTTCATTCCTATTTGTATGTGTTTCAATATAGACATAATTATATATTTGTCAATATGTTTTAGCCTTATATTAACTTCACAATATTTTAATGTCAAGCTAGATGGATACTTCTTCTAGGATTTCAAAGATAAGAAGTCACGAGCGTGAGAGACTCCGTGGTCCTCCATGGTTGAAGGTATAACATTATCTTGTTAGTTTGGCTCAAGTAGATCTGTCTGTAAAATGTATTTTAAGTGATACGTTGATTTGAATTTTTAATAATTTGGCATTTTACATATTGAAGCCATAAGAGTTCTATATTGATTCTTCCAATATTCTTGGGAAAGGAATTGTGTTCGTTTTGTTTACTTGAAAATTTTCCTGGTTACTCTGCTGATTCACGAAATCATTCTTTTGGTTCATACATTTCTTAGTGGTCTCAAATGAAGTATGAGGCAAAAGTTGATTGAAAAGAAGTAATCGTTCAACCAATACCAATTGACTGGAAAGCTTTATTTTTCACAAAACGTTTAAGAATTTCAGTGAGAATCAGGCTGTGGGAAGATGTGATGTGTTAATAATACTATGCTGTTGCGTGCTTTACTCTTAATCAATAAATGGACATCTCATCTTAATATCTTAACCATGCATACTATATTGACTTATTTTACCTTCCATTTTACAGGCTGTCCAAGGAGCATTGCTCAGCTGTACTTATACAGTGCTTGACTATGCACAAACTGGTTTGATTGCCTCAGTGTTCTTCTTTAAAGTTAGTACATTCTTTTACCTACGGTACTTTATTATTCAATACAGTAGTAATATGGTAATATCTGGTCCATTATTCTGTGTGCGAGTTCCCAGTGAATTTAATTTGATGTAACCGTGGCTATCAGGCAGTATCTCCCCCTCACTTGTAAGGAGAATATCTTAGAGAATAAGAGTCTTCCAATTTTTATGTGAAACATCAATGATTGGTAGTCTTTTGTTTGGCTTAATCAAAGAATTTCTTAGAAATCCTACAAGATCCCTTCGTTTTTAGCACGTTTCGTGTCTCAATTCCCAATTTTTTTTTTTTTTTTTTTTGCTCTTCGTCCCTAGGAGAAAGATATATGACTCCAGATATAAAGAAAAAAAAATATTCCTGAAATAAATCTACGCTTGTTGAAGGTGAAATTAGTTCACCGGTTCCACTCAATGCTCCCATCTCTCATCAAAGATGGTATATAGCTGGTATCACAATTTCATCTGCTGTATTGTGAAGCATGAAATTCTACCCTGAATGTATTTTAATGCAAAATTGTTTGAGATGAATATCAAATTTATGTACCTAATTTGTTTGGTGCTACTTGCTAGTTATCCAAAGGTATCAAAGTTTTCTTATTCCGTAACTAAGCTAATGTCTTTTTCGTTGAGTTTCTGAGGACTAGAGAAATAAGTTTATGGGTCAGCAAACTTGTTCTAATATTTGTATTTAAACCTTATTGTCATTGTCTTTTCTTTTTGCGTATTTTTTTTCTTCATATTTAACTTTTCTCTTTAAATATATATTGGGAGTAATTATTTAAATATTTCTTCCTGACAGATGATGGAATGGTGGTATCAGTCTGCTGAGGAAAGAATGTCAGCACCAACTGTGTACCCACCACCGCCTCCTCCTCCACCCCCTAAGGTGAAAAAAGGATTCTCTAATTTTCTTCTCTTACCGGTGTGCGTATAAACTGGTTCTCCACACTATTTCTGTACTAATTATCCGTTTCAAAGTGCATGCAAACATCTCCTTTAACAAAGATGGTGATTTGACCAAAAACAGTACTTGTGCATTGTCGCGTAATGGTTGCTTATTTGCTCCACAAGCGAATATTTGATATTCACTGAGAATGTCTATACATGACAAAATTTATTGTAAGCAAAAGAGGACCTTTGAAGGCTCTACAATTGTTATTCTTGATCATATTCTGTAGCCCTTTATGATCGATATACTTGGTCCAAAAAAAAAAAAAACTTCAAAGAACTGCATTTTTGTTGCTTTGTCAAGTAATGTAATACGTCATATAAACAGGTAGCGAAAGAAGGGATTCCTCTGCCACCTGACAGAACGCTGTGCCCTTTGTGCTCTCAGAAACGTGCAAATCCATCAGTAGTTACAGTCTCAGGATTTGTCTTCTGCTACGCTTGCATATTCAAATATGTTTCCCAGGTTCAACTCTATACTACTTTTCATAATGTTTACATCAAACCTTCAATTTTTTAAGAACCATTTACAGTTCACATTTTTATCTTACATACCCAAAATTATGCTATGGTTTTTACTCAGTACAAGCGCTGCCCGACCACACTGATGCCTGCAAGTGTAGACCACATAAGAAGGCTCTTTCATGATGTCTAGCATTGATAAATGTTCCGTATGGAGAATTCAATATTCACTTCGAATATGAAATGAATGTATGTAGAAACGTTTACGCTCTTTGAGTTGGTTGATTCTTTCAATGGTCTGTATGATCCCTTGTGGCAGGATTGAAACCACAATGATTAGGAACTCAGATACATACTAGTTGACTGGCAAAGATTCGGCACGATGGGATTTAGAATTAGACGTATGTAATGTTAGCAAATGGAATTAGACGTATGTAATGTTGGCAAATGAAAATGTACCGAATATGTGCAGAAGGATTGATTATAAGCTATACATGTAATAGGTCAGTAAATGCAATGCAATGCAATCCAATTGATAGTGATTGGCCATTGTTGGTCTGTTTTTGAAATCTATTATTGCTGTTGCATTCAATTAATTATTAAATAGATGACCATCTAATTGATGTGGAAATATGCTTGAATTAGCAATTTCTTGTTACATTATGCAATAATGTAAAGGGTTTAATGTATATCAGTTGTCTGATACATCAGTTGCACTAATAAGGTGTTGACACCTCATTTCAAATCATGGATTCGGACGGGTCGCTCCGCTCCCCCAAATTCACTTGGATGGGTATAAGTGATTTTAAATGAGGTGTCATCACCTTATTGGCTTTGTTAAGTTGCAACTGATATAAGTTTATATCAGTCAACTGATATACATTTTACCCACACACACTACAAATATCAAATGCTCTAGAGGTGAACCAAACATGTGACCTCGGGTATACAAACTAAGCCTTAAACTATTTGGGCAATGAGGCGATAATTCTATAACATTCTTGAATTATGGTAAAAATCAAATAAAAAAGTTTATATGGTAGCATAGAATAAAAGGTCCTTGGTCTCATAATGGTAGCACATTGATAAAGTAAGAATGTACTTTGGAAGAATCTAAACAACACCTCGGCAGGAGGATTCTAAAAAGAGTTAAAGAGGGAGAAAGTAGAGAACCTCCCAAATGTGTAAAATGAGATACACATCCTTGTATCAAGGAAGAAGTATTTATACTTACAATAAAATGGTGATGTGACGACACGTGATTGGTCATCGGCAATGGGGGGCCCGTTATTTGACTCAATTTCGGGTGATTTTTTAGCCTCCACATGCCCTACAATCATCGTGGCATTGGAATGGAGCCATTAGAAGTGTTCATTGCCTCATGTAACGTCCTAGCGTCCTCTGTGGTTTGAAGTTGTGTAAGATTTTGGAGTGACACGTCACTTAAGAGCACTCTCGAAATCATACTCGAGAATGTCAAGATGAATTAGCAGGAGGCTATTGGAGCGCCCCAGGAGAGAGATCCACTCCACGAGACAACTATACTTTGCATGGACACGTGAATGCTTCACAAGATCGCTTGTTGAACGTGTGATCGTTCTTGATTACCTTAGGGTATTCTTGAAGCATGGTTTGAGTATTCTGTAAAGTAAGATTTTCGTCATGAGGTTCTCAGAATATGCTCGAAAGGTGAGTATTCTTAAAACGTGAACGAGAGTACTCATTGAAGTTAACATGA
This sequence comes from Pelargonium myrrhifolium, assembly GCA_036897405.1. Classification (NCBI taxonomy): domain Eukaryota; kingdom Viridiplantae; phylum Streptophyta; class Magnoliopsida; order Geraniales; family Geraniaceae; genus Pelargonium; species Pelargonium myrrhifolium. The sequence continues at coordinate 6,813 of JAYMTK010002297.1, read as the reverse complement.
TGCTTAAATGTCAACATGACAAGTGTCATTTATTAGGCTAGACTTATAGTTTTTCCGTAACACATCACACATTTTGTACAAAATCATTTGAGTTTATAACATTTGTCACCAAATAAATTTAATTTTAACTAGTAATTTAAATGATACGCAAAATCTAATATTTATTTGCATTATTCAAATCAACAACACAAAGCACTCCATATAACAAAATGCAATGAACGTTTATTTATTTTTTTGGGTAGAAATTGAACGTTAATATATATATATATATATATATCAATTAATAAATAAATACTTTTAACTATAATCAAATTATAACTCTACTAGTAGTAACCAATGTCTCCAAATTCAACTATAATTAGACATGCAGTGTTTGTGTTTAAATCACATAAATCATGTTCGATCATTAACAAAAACACCTTAATTAAAAAAAAAAAAGAAAAAAGGTTTGGGTGAAATAGAGGCACAAGTAAATGGAAGGCTAGTAGTGGATGTACACTACACGCCACCACGTCAGAAAAGTTCAATTCTCGCTGGAACTCAAGTGCTGACCTGGCACTTTTACCATGCACCTCACAGCAGACAATAACACCTTCATCTTCTCATCTCTTTCTTCTCCTTCTTCTGTATCTGTATCTGTACGTACACACACATCAGCATCACCCACATGTGCGCGCACACACACATATATATAATTATAAATGTATTTTATTTGTTTTTCCTCAAACTAATTTCATTGTTGAAAAGGTCTCTCTCTTTCTCTGCAAATGCAAATTGCAGCAATCACACAACAATACCCAGAATTCATCGTCTCCCAATAATTTTATCTTCTGGGTTAGGTTTCTTGTGAGTGAAGAGAGAGGAAACCTAGGATTTTATTTGTATTTCTTTTTATTCAATTTGATGCTTGACGCGGTTGTTGGTTTGCAGCAGAAGCCACACCTCCTAATCTAAAGTCATATACCTTTTTTTAAGGTATCATCATCCAAATTAGATTTATAAAGTTCTATTTTTTTGCTTTGCTTTGAATCTTCTTCTCATATTCCAAGGTTCAGCCACAAGGCAAGTTTTATTTTTGTTAGGGATTCTAATTTGTTATAGTTATTTTGCAAAAATGATGATGATGGTGTCATGTTGTTTGATGAAATATTGTGAGCTGCACAAATGAATACTGAGTATTTTGGTGAATTGGAGGGTTTTTATTTTTGCATTTAAGCTTTTGGTTGTTTCTCTTTTCTTGTTTTCATTTTTTTAATGCATTTTTTTCTTCATTTATTGCATTTGGAAGGTTTATGTATTTACTATTTAGCAATTGCAATAGAAAAATCATGTGATATTGTGGATATTGGTGATATGTTAATGCCAGTAGATATAATACCCAATTTACTATTTATTTGGCTGCCTTGAAATTGATTGAACATGAAACAGTGAGAACTTAATTTTTTTTTTTTTTAATGCTGTTAGTAGCTTTGAGAATGCCAAAAACCTATCAAATCAATTGAGGAATTGTGGTTGATTTCCCTTTTTAATATTAGCCGAAAGGTTAAAAGATAGAAGCTTAAGTTTCACCTCATTTTTATTTCCATTGTTTGATGAGAATGAAAGTTTATCTCATTTGCTTATATTGTTTCTTGATGTCAATGTCATGTATCTTTGAATGAATTGATCTTTAATATGCCTCCTGCATTTTTTTTTCTTCATTTTCTAGTGTTATCTGAAATTGATCTAATTAGTTTTTTTTTCTGCTGCAGAAAGACGTACTTATTAAACAAATAGAAGTTATTAGCACATTTAGCTGCAAATTGTTGGCCTGAGAGATCGAGTGGATACATATGGCTGTGGCATTTACCAATCTTTCATGGATGCTGTGGAGTGGAAAACACAAAGAGCCCAGAAATTCTAAAGGAGCTTCTTTGAATCCTTCACCCGACACAGGATTGTGGGATTCTGATACCATTAAATTTCCTCTGGTTAAGAGGACCAATATTGGATCCTCATCAAGAAGGGTCCAGCGCAAATGGCATAGCCGAGAAGAGCGCAGAGTTGATAGGGAATATGATGTTGTTCTTGTGCCTTCTGATGGTGGATGTGTTTCTGGTTCCGAGTCTGATGGTTCAGATTGGTCCATTGGTTGGTTGGAGCCTCATGGACCTGGGTTCCTGAGTGACGATGATACAGACAATAGCTTTGCCGTGCTGGTTCCTTGCTATGGCAGGAGTCATGATGTGGTAGAGGATTCAAAGAACAAGATCTTGAACACCACGGGGAAAATACCATATAACTATCCCGATGGTAAGAGCTGTTTCTTTATCTTTTTAAGTCTTTTTTTATTCCTTTTCTCATATGGTGTGTTGAGTTATTTTCCTCTATGTATTCTTGTAGTTCAATATCTGCTTGAACATAAAGACTGAATTAAACACTTTTAACGTAACTATTTAGCTTGTTGAGTACCCAGTTGAGCTTGAGCGTGAGCTTTTGCATTGCAATTTGAATTTAAACGAAGAATTAGCATATTGTGAATGCTGCATTCCTGTACACTTGCTTTTATGCTTGATTCATTACTTAGGTTGCTAAATATTTACGTACATGAAGTTAAATCCCAACCGATAATTGAGTAATTGACTGTGATTGAAGCAAACCTGTTGGGCCTTTGTAATTTAGTGATTCTGTATAATATAAGATTGTTGTATCAACTCTGTACATACAAATTATTTTAAGAGCTGTCTAATTTTTTGGAAAATCAAATTAAAATAGAAAACATAATTGAATGTGCAACAAATAAACAGTAAAGTTTGAAGAAGCTACATTGAAAGAATGTGAAGTCTGTCACCAATTTATATATTAGTTGAGCTGTTCACTTATTAGCTTAATCTTTTGGGTTGGAGTCAACTTTGACATGGTATCAGAACCTGGTTTTGTTGGGTCTAGTGACCCGTCTGTTTTAACTCCCTTCTTGCTCCACGTGTATGGTCAGTTGTGTTATCCAGTCTGCATGTGAGGGGCAGTGTTAAGGAATCTTATATTGAAAAAATGTGGAGTCTGTCACACTTGATATGCTAGTTAGGCCCTCCAGCTATTAGTTTAAACTCTTGGGTTGAAGTCAAAGGAAAGAAGCATTGTATCAAGTTTTCCTTGAAAATTGAAATAATTATGATTTTTTGACAAAATGGGCCAGGTATTCATAGTCGTAACTATAGGACTTGAAGAATGTGAGATAGTGCATGCTAAGTGGTTAAGGTGCCTTTAGCTCTGGTTATTACTGCAACATTTATTTATCACATAATTTGGATTACTAGAAAGATTTACTTTGTTGCATGATTTGGACTGTTAGATGACACAATAAATTCTTCTGGAATGGTATTTGTACAAATCATCCTTCTGTATAACCCTGTAACTAGAATTTGATAGGTAATTGAATATATATGTCTATGGTGATTTGATTTCCAAGTATACAAGAAATGAACATAAACTATTCATCGTCACTCTCTTTCTTTTAGTTTCTGTCGGAGGCTGTGCATGCTTTACTTGTTACCGTTTTATCATATTTTCCATTCATCCTCCTCTTGCTTTTTCTAAGATATTGCGTAGATTTGTTTCTGTAATTATAATGCCCTCTCCCGTCTGTTCTACTGCACTTTTGTATCTCGTGCATTTCCATTTGTTGTCAATGATGTAGATTAGATTCTTAGTGGGAACATTAGTGTAATTTTTATATTCTCTGGCAATTACTTCTCTGATCTCATCAGACTTGTGCGTATTTACTGAAAACAGTCGATGTGTGTAAATTTTCTTATCTTTGCTAACCCGTATATCCTGAATGTTGCGTCTTTGTGCAGAGAGCAAGAAGTACATGGAACATTGGCTCTCAACTCTTCAAAGCAGCTAACGTTTTGGAATGCCGATGGATCATACTTTTCTGGGAAGAAGATTGTATATATATAGATATATTATAGTGTAAAAAAGAAAGGAAAAGAAAAAAAGAGTGGTCTTGTTTAATATATTACGTGAGTGAGCGAGGGAACTTGGTATTGGTATGGAAATTAATGTTAGTTTAAGGAGGAAGAGAAACAGCAAAAAAACTAGGATGGTTGCGCTGGCTTTGTGTTCATTCTTTGATTTCATGTTTGTTAGGAGAAGAAGGCAGTGACATTTTGCTATTTCTGCTCATTTCCTTCTTTGCCTTCTCTCTCCATTTAAGATTTTACTTTTATGTTACAGAAAAAGAGGGTTTGTGTGTGTGTGAGAGAGAAAGCAAGAGAGAGCCTGCAATTCTTTCATGTAATTATTGTGTACATTTGTGAATATCAAGTCCATATGCTTGTAAATATATTATGTGAATAATACTCTTTTTCTCCTCATATGTTGTTCAATGCCCATTGACTTAATATCTCCGAGGAATAAAGTCTCCGAAGGTTCTTGAACTATCTCATTTGTTTCATTCAATTATTTGAATTTTACATTATCTTTGAACGAATTTCGTCAGTCGAACAAAATTGATGAATATTAGACTTCGCAAAAACAAAGTACAATTCAGGAACTCGAGTAGATCAAATGAGATATCCCCGATGAAATCTAATCAAGAAGCTAGATATAAATGTTAAGATGAGGAAGAAAAAAAAATGTAGTTTTGAGTAGTATATGATTCAACCAATCACTTTAAAATACATTATTTTATCAAATGTTTTATTTTTATTTTTATAACAAACCTGAATTACATTACACTTGTAATTATTAGGGTTGTGCGGAGCAAAGTAACTGAAATTTTTTTATCAAATAATTGGAAAAAATATGAATTTTTCTAATTATAAGGCATATTTGGAGGATTTTTTTTTTAGCGGGGAAAGCCACTCCAGACTCTTCTATTATGTTCGTTTTTGACAATATAATCAGTAATCTTACAGTATAATAGTCTAAAACGCTCGAACTCGAGACCTCACAACTAACGGTATTTCTACAAAAGACGTAAAAATGTAGTTGGATTCAAGAAAAGAAAATAAAAGACTTGAATTGATGTGAAAAATATTGCACTGTACTGTAGGCTGCCACGTGGACATGCTAAAAATAGTAATAGTCAGGTAATTGAGGCGAAGTGTGCTCTCCTCCAATCCATGCACTTAATTTTCACAAGCAAAAACTGTTTTGCTTCTCTTTTGTCCACTTTTCTTGATTTCACTTGTCATTAATTATCTCCAATCTAATAAATACATCTTCTGTTTAAACAATTCAAACACAAATTAAGATAGATGGGTTGATATATATATATTTTCTCGAGAAAGTGACAGAAAATAAGAGGAGAAAATGCTGCAGAGAGCAGCAACCAATGCATACTCATGGTGGTGGGCAAGCCACATCAGGACAAAGCAGTCAAAATGGCTCGAACAAAGCCTTGCAGGTTCCTTTTTACATTTCTTCTTAATTTGTTTTCATTTTAAAACATCACCCAAATTTACGCCAAGATGCTTAGTTACCTTTCACATTCTTATTTGCATATACGATTGGCGGAGCCAGAATTTTGTTCGACAGGGGCAAAATATGTTTCGGTTTAGAAATATTAACAAAAGAATATATTTTAGAACCTCTCTATATGTTAAAGGAGGGCACCCGTACTGTTTGACCGAGACATTTTTGTTGAAATTATTGAATTTTACTCGTAAATAATGAAGTTTTAGAAGACCAACATGGGAGACTGCCTACTAAGGTCACCCCTAGCGTTGTCACCGGTCTTAGCAATGATTGATTAGTGATTATAGTAACGAAACATTTTTTTGTATGTGCTGAGTATTTGTTTAACAAATTTTACCATTTTATAACAAGTACATTTGTTGGCATGAATTATGTAAAATTACAGATATGGAGGAGAAGGTACATGAAACTCTTCAGATCATTGATCATGACGGAGACTCATTTGCAAGAAGAGCAGAAATGTACTATAGGAGGAGGCCAGAGATCATCAGTTTTGTTGAAGACTCTTTCAGGGCATATCGAGCTTTGGCAGAGAGATATGATCATCTATCAAGAGAACTCCAGAGTGCTAACCGCACAATTGCCCAAGTTTTCCCCGAGAGAGTTCAAATGGAATTATACGAAGACGAAGAGAATTTAATAGATGGTATGAACCCTACGAGTGGACCCCCGGGACCAGGCGTCCCTAAGGCGCCCAAAGCTCCCGGGAAGGATTTCAGGATCCCATCAATGAAGATCAAGGGGCAAGGGCAAGGACAAGGCCCAGGGAAGAGGCAGTTCAAGAGAAATGCGAGCTCAGCTAAGCCTGTATCGTTTTGTTCAGGGCTAAGCAAAGGCGAGGCTCTAGAAGAGATTGATAGCCTGCAGAAAGGAATTCTGGGTCTGCAGACTGAGAAAGAGTTTGTGAGAAATGTGTATGAACACGCAACTAATAAGTATTGGGACATAGAGAACAAGATCAGTGAGATGCAAGATAAAGTTTGCAGACTACAAGATGAGTTTGGGATCGGCACTATGATTGAAGACAGCGACGCTCGTGCTTTGATGGCAAAAACAGCTCTGAGATCATGCCAAGACACCTTGCACAAGCTGCAAGGGAAGCAAGAACACTCAACCGAGGAAGCAAAAAAAGAGTATCAAAAGATTCAGGAGGCGCATAATCAGCTAGAGGCTCTTAAGGATAAGTTTCAGGCCAAATACAACGAAGATGATCAAGAAGAGCCACCTGAGAAGCCTCCTGAGACCGCTAAAACTACTACTGAGAGCTCGAAGCAACAAGAGAGCCCAGATTTGGAAATGTTAAGGGTGTTGATCAAAGAAAACCTCGCCACTAGCTCGAACACGAACCTC
>JAYMTK010002296.1:0-14192 GCA_036897405.1 Pelargonium myrrhifolium | reverse complement strand
TCAAACTATATAACAAAAACATACATACATATTTAGTGTTAATTCAAGGTCTATTGAATCTTGTTAATTTCATAACATATATATGCATACCTTGCTTGAAACTATATCATCCATGAGTCTGCTAATAGCAGCAGAAGCTGTGACCATAGTTGGCATAGTGAAAAGCCAATCCAATGTGTCTTTTGTGACAATATCTCCCATTCTTGTGAATGAAATTACTGTAAGCAGTGGATAGCCTGAGCTTATTAATGCATTACTCATGTATTCCTCTATTGTTGGAGTGTACTTTTGGTGGAACCATTTTGCTTCTTGGAAGTATATACGCTCTGACTGTACTTTTCATCTGACACAAATATTTAAATCGGTTTTAGACTTAATTTTAACTAGTACAAGTATGATATTCATGTTTGTGTGCGATATAATTTTCCTTCACTTTCCATTTCCTCTTCAAAATCACTGAAAGCATCCAAGAGGGCTACATAACATACTTTCATGTACTCTGGTAATGGGTATAAATTATAATTAGCTAGTCAGTCTTGCCTATAATTGGTGTATCTGAATTTTGTTAATTGTTTCATCAGTTTTAGAAGCTCTTAGTTTAGATGTTAAATTTATACAAAGTTCCATATATAGTTGTTTACAGGAGTTTGAATGGTTGCTCTTTAGCACATAATATATAGTCCAAACAGCAACAATAATGAGGCATGGAAGATATGGTTGCTCTTAGTTTGGTTATTGTTTGTTGTTGATCAAATGCTTTTCAGTTTGTTATTGAATCAAAGGATACTAAGTTCTCACTTCTATTGCAGCAATTTTGTCATTGAAACAACAAGTGGAAGGGTTACAAGAGCTTGACAAGTCAGTGGAGATTGTGATTCGGTTGCTCTGCGCTGTTCCTGGTTGGAGTGAGAAAAATGTCCAGGTAAGGTTTTGCTTTTAGTGGACCAATTTTCTTAATTTGTGCCAGTTTAAAATTTATAATCTTTCAATATGAATAATGCAGGTACAACAACAGGTTGTTGAAATTGTTACTTATATAGCATCTACTGCAAAAAAGTTTCCCAAGAAATGTGTAGTTCTTTGCCTTTCGGGTGGGTATTACATCTCTGACACTCATTCCTTTTATTGTATTTGGTGTTTGTGTAATCCAGTTTCTGGGGCCAGATTGGTTTGTCCTATTGTTAAATGTGTGAACCACTTCCTTCCCTCGAGCACACACGTTAATGAATATATTTGCAGTTATTGTGTCTTGAGTATAGTTTTTTTTTTTCTTTCATTATCCTTGCATCATTTATTTATTTATTTATTTATTTTATAATTGACAGGTATAAGTGAAAGGGTAGCTGATATAAAGACTCGTGCCCATGCCATGAAGTGCCTTACAACTATCTCTGAAGCAGTAGGTCCGGGATTTATTTTTGAAAGAGTAAGTATGTTGCAGTTTATTCTTGTAGTTATTAGTAATTCTTTAGTTGCTATCTGCTTCTATTTAATGTCTTGACTGATGATTTGTGGAGTCGGCAATTTAATTCATCTCAGCTAATACTTTTAGAAATTCTGGCTGTTGTAGCTATACAAAATAATGAAAGAGCACAAGAATCCTAAGGTTCTTAGTGAGGGGCTATTGTGGATGGTATCAGCTGTCGAAGACTTTGGTGTATCACATTTGAAACTTAAGGTCCTGACTTTGCTTATATTTTTGATCGCTCAATTTTAATTTTGTTTCTATCTTTGAAACCCCCACTCTCCCGAAACACATATTTTCTTCCTGATGAAAGTATTACTTGATGAATGACTTATCATGACAGCTTATGGGAAATATTTTTATGAATATATTTTGCAGGATCTAATCGATTTTTGTAAAGATACCGGATTGCAATCAAGTGCTGCCGCCACTAGAAATTCTACAATAAAGCTTATTGGTGTTTTGCACAGATTTGTTGGTCCAGGTAACTAGACTATCTTTTATTCATTTATTATTTTCCTTTGTTATGTACCACATTGGCTCATTTCATTATTAATTCTAAAGGTTCTAATATTTGCTTTACTTTTGCAGATATCAAAGGTTTCCTCACTGATGTCAAACCGGCTCTGCTTAGTGCACTTGATGCTGAGTACGAAAAGAATCCATTTGAGGTGCACAAAGTTGATGATCAATGTGGATACTTATCTTGTCTTGTTAATTTGCTTTATATATTTATTTGCATTATTATCCTTCAGGGTACTTCTGCAGTAACGAAGAAAACTGTCAGGGCCTCAGAATCTACTGTGTCTGTGTCTGCTGGTGGGCTTGATGGCCTGCCCCGGGAAGATATTAGTGGAAAAGTCACACCTGCTCTGCTCAAGGGTTTGGAAAGTGCTGATTGGAAGGTACACTTGAATAAGATAGACAGAATAAGTTAATGTTATTATTGTGTTACTTTTTCAAAGCCTCGTATGTTAGACATTGATGCTTGAAGACTGCTTTTGTTTAGTATCATTTAAATCTTGTTTCTCCATGGCCCAGGTTCGTTTGGAATCAATTGAAGCTGTCAACAAGATTTTGGAAGAAGCCAATAAGCGTATTCAACCAACTGGAACTGGTATGGATTCACCATATATTGATTGTTTTTTTTTTTTAATATTTTGTTGGGCTGTACATCTGGGTTGTCTTTGCTTAGCTCTATGTTGTATTTGTTCTCATACTTTAACAAATTGTGACTGCTGATCTTTTTTTCTTTCTATTTGACTGTTAGTGGAGTTATTTGGTGCTCTTAGAGGCGTCTTTATGACAACAACAAAAATTTGATATAGCAACTTTTAATAGCATTGGTGGCGTTGCATCTGCGATGGGACCTCCAGTTGAGAAATCAAGCAAGGTTTGTGGTGATCAGTATATGTGGATGTGTGTATTTTGTTGTTCTTCTCCAAGCTAAATATCATGATCTCTAATAATTAACATTTTTGCTGATATATATATATATATATATATATATATTCTCTCTAGCTTAATCGTCAATATGGATTTATTACTTGCAGGGTATTTTGTCAGATGTTCTGAAATGTCTTGGTGACAATAAGAAGCACATGAGAGAATGCACTTTGACTACTTTAGATACCTGGGTTGCTGCTGTCCATCTTGATAAAATGGTAACTATCTGGTGTCTCATTTTTTGCTGTTTTTTTTTGGCCAAAGTGCGAGGCTGATCATACTGTTGTTGTTTTAGGTACCTTACATTATAACAGCTTTAATAGATGCTAAACTTGGTGCGGAAGGGCGCAAGGATCTTTTTGATTGGTTGTCAAAGCAACTGTCTGGACTAAGTGAATTTCCTGATGCTGCACATCTGCTGAAACCAGCTGCCACTGCAATGACGGTAATTTATATCTATAAGATTAACCTTTAGTGTTTACTCGCCAAATATTTTCCTGAGTTAGAATGTGTACACATATTTTTCCATGTTTGAATTTTAATCACATGAATATATGTTTAGGATAAATCGTCAGACGTTCGAAAAGCAGCAGAAGCTTGCGTTGCGGAAATTATAAGAGTTAGTGGAAATGAAACGGTATGTAGAGTTGATATAATACATGATTCCAATCGTGAACAGATATCACCCTATTTATAAATTTATTTTTCTATATTGATAATATTTTTAGGTGACCAAGCATCTTAGAGATATACAAGGGCCTGCATTAGCTTTGATTGTTGATCGACTGAAACTTCATGGGGTTTCTCATGGTTTGTTCCTTTGTAACATGCAGAATTGTTTTGTGCTTGCTCTTGTGACCTTCATGTTACTCATCTATTCTTTATTTTATTTTATGTTCTCTTCTAGAGCCATTTGAATCTGCAAAACCAACATCTATGGGACTTGCATCCAAAGGCAGCTCAAAGGCTTCTAAAACTGTTGCTAATGGAGTAGCACGGCATGGAAGCAGAGCTGTATCATCGGTATGTTTTGCTTGAATTTAACTCTTTTTAGATAGTTACAGTGTATTGATGCTCTGTTTGATGACATGTAAAGAGAGGCATTGCAACGAAGGGCGCAAGGTCCGAATCAATTATGTCTGTTCAAGATATAGCGGTCCAGTCACAGGCTCTGTTAATTGTCAAAGATTCCAATAAGGTATAGTTGGTTGTAGTGTAATATTTAACATATACATGTAAATATATAAATTTTCTATCATATGCCTTTATCTATGTACAGGATGATAGGGCAAGAATGGTAGTACGAAGGTTTAAGTTTGAAGAACCACGGGTTGAACAAATTCAGGATCTTGAGGTTTGTGACTGTAAAGTGCTGATTTGACATTTTCTTGGTATTGCTTATTATTAGAGGATTGTGAGATGTTTTGGTGTCTCCTTCATTGCAGAATGATATGATGAAGTATTTCCGGGAGGATCTGCATCGACGGCTTTTAAGCACAGATTTCAAGAAGCAAGTTGATGGACTTGAGATGTTACAGAAGGTGTTGTGCTGTTCACATTCTTTGATTACTTATGTTTACTCTGTAAAAGTGCTCTTTTACACAAATGTTTCATTTTTCTAGGCAATTCCAACCATTGGAAAGGAAATTGTTGAAGTATTAGATATACTTCTGAGATGGATTGTTTTGCGGTTTTGTGAATCCAACACAACTTGCCTCTTGAAGGTATACTGCTAAGCTCTTAATTCACTTCTATCTTTTTGTCGCTCTCCCCTATTGTATACAACCGTATTGATTTATAAGGTATGATAACATTCAATTACTGTGTTCAAATGAGCAGGTACTGGAATTTTTGTCTGAACTTTTTGACAGATTGAGGGATGAAGCCTACACTTTGACTGAATCTGAAGCTGCCATATTTCTTCCATGCTTGGTAGAAAAGGTACTTGGTTGCTGTTTCTTATAGATTAAATGTATCTGCTCTTATCATGGACACCGATATTTGAAACATGGAATGAAAGCTTCTGCTATTCAATGTATGTTACTCTTGTTGATTGTGTGGTGTCAGATAAATATACTTTTCATGCAGTGTATTGTATGTCTCTTAAAACTCTTCTAGACTGCTATCTCTTCATTGACTTGATGAATTTATTTTATTGCATGAGATATTGATTCCCATACTTATAAAATGATAGAGATAGCTTTTATTTGTAGACAATCCTTGGATTTGAACTAAGAATAATAGCTTAGCCATCTCAACTGTGATGAATTACTGTAAAAGTTCATAAATAGGCGTGGACCTGTTCTTGTTTTCCAGTATTTCAAATTCAAGTGACTATTGAATTATAAGGACCTATTTTGAAAATAACCACATACTGATTAACCCAGGATCATATTGCTTACCAAACTTTATCCTCATTGAAGACATTCCACTGCACCATTGACGAAACTAAATAGCCAATTTAATGAAGGGAGAAGCTGAATATCATATCCTATTTTATCTAATATCAATAGTGTTAATGTATCCCACATTGAAAGAATGTGAAATTTGTCACCACTTGATATACACATTGGGCCCTCCACCTATAAGCTTAAGCTTTTGGGTTGGAGTCAAGTTTAACAAACAGTAATGCTATATGTTTGGATATTGTATACAATTAGTTGTGCGAAATGATGCGTCAATGAATAGGGTACAACACATCAATTATTGTATTAATTGTTTGGCGCCAGAAATTCATGGGAGGGAAGTGGTACTATATATGTCAAGTTGTTTGTTTGAACTTACTTTTGGACCGTAATAAACATGACATCTAATTTTCCCATGTGTTGACACATCACTTTGTACAGAAAACTTTGTACAAGTTTTGGAACAAATAGCATTTTCCTAGATAATATGCTCCATGGTTGGATTTCTTGTTACTTATACTAGATTCATGTCATTCATGACTTGTATGCTTTTGTATTTGTATTTTAAAGTGCATAGAAATGCTAAGTTGTAGTACATTTTTCACATTGCAAGATGCTCGCATTTTTTCTTGCAGTCTGGACATAACATTGAGAAAGTAAGAGAAAAATTGCGGGAGCTGACAAAACAAATTGTTCACAATTATTCAGCGGGGAAAAGCTTCCCTTACATTTTGGAGGGATTGAGGTCTAAAAATAACCGTACTCGTATAGAATCTGTTGATCTTGTCGGTTATTTAATGGATAATCATGGAGCTGAGGTATATGCATACGTTTATCTTCTGATTATTCTTTCTCCATCTTTTCAAGATGCTTATACTTTTTTATTTTATTTTATTTTATTTTAATCACCAACAGATCAGTGGACAATTAAAATCGTTGCAAATTGTTGCAAGCTTGACTGCAGAGCGTGATGGTGAACTTAGAAAAGCTGCTTTAAATACACTTGCAACTGGTTATAAGATTCTTGGTATGCCTTGAACCATGATGCAACATTACTGCCACGATCTTGGATTTGATGTGATTTTAAAGAAATATACATCTTCAAGTACTCCAAACAATTCTGTGTGCATTTGTGTTTATTATTGTTTAATTGTTATATAGTCTTTAAACTTAAAATAAAAATTCATATCATAAGAGAATTTAAAATCTGTTGCTTCTAGTTTATTATTATTATTATTAGTCAATGCATGTATGTTACATTTGAGAATTATTGATCCCTTTTTCTTCCCTTTCTAGGCGATGACATATGGAGATATGTTGGGAAGGTAACTGATGCTCAGAAAAGTATGCTTGATGATAGATTTAAGTGGAAGGTCAGTAAATATTAGCTCTGAAATATATCCTTCTAAAAGTGTTCATTCATTTATCTTCCTTACTATATATATATATATATACACACACACCCATAATAATTTTCCTGAAACTGAACTATTGTTAGGCCCGGGAGATGGAGAAAAGGAAGGAGGGAAAGCCTGGCGAAGCCAGAGGTTCTTTAAGGCGTTCGGTCAGGGATAATGGGTGTGTACTACTTTTGGTACCTTTGATATGCATTTGTATTATCTTCTCCTTCATAACTTAATTTATATGCTGTTTCAAATGTCTAGTTTTTCATTTCATCTGCCATCGTATTGTGGTAGTATGTCTCTTTGAGATACTTGAATAAGGCTAAACAGTAATGTTAGAATTAATGAATTGACATCCTAGGATGTTGTAAGTTTGTTTGAAAGTGGATGAAATTTAACCGGCTTGACATTCTGCTCATGATTCTTATGCTGTTTTCTTGTGGTTCCAGGCCTGATATAGCTGAGCAGAGTGGAGATGTTTCAAGATCTGTTTCTGGTCCAACATTTGCAAGGTATTATAGATATGTATTCTATAGTCCATTCTTAACAGCTCATCACAATTTTCCTTGTAAAATAATCCATCTTCTGTTGTATGTTTTTATGCTAGGGATAATTATGTACATTCTGAACTCAACATGGACAGAAATTTAATGCCCCGTGTACTTGGTAGTGCGAATGCTCCTACAGATTGGAATGAAGCTATGGATATAATTTCCTATGGTTCTCCTGAGCAGGTTTCCCTCCTTTCTAGTCTAATGTTAATTTTCTTATATACCACCTCATATTTTAATGATTTTTTTGTTATATTTGTTTAATATAAAGTCCACATTAGTAAAAGATGGAAGGGGTGAGCTACATATGAGGATGGCCTTTTAGTATGTGAAGCCCATATCCTTGTGTAGCACGATATATGATATAAAGTATTGAAAATTGTGCTGCTGATCTCATGTGAATGTACTGATATTGATTGGCGTTCCCTTTGATTCAAAATTGTATACTTTATTTTATTCATCCAGAAATATTTCCTGGTTATAGGAGCAGTAAATTTGGTAATATAACTGTCACCCACCAATAACCATGGGAAGAGCCATTGCTGATTCTGTTGTCTTGTTGTATTCAGAAAACTCTAGGTTGTGCTGAAGATGTTTGCCAAAGAAATTGCAATTTTTTTGTTCAATAGTTTTTTTTAGTATTCAAAACTTTTTTATTTTTTGTTTGCATTAATAATTTAAAGTCCTTGATCAGTTGAGCCGTTCCATTTCTGCATGTATATTCCCTTCCTCAGTTTCATTTTATTTTGAAAATACCTTCTGAACCACAATTGTTTCAATAATGCAGTCTGTGGAAGGAATGAAGGTTGTCTGCCATGAATTGGCACAGGCTACGAGTGATCCAGAAGGCAGTGCTATGGATGAACTTGTGAAAGATGCTGATAGACTTGTATCATGCTTAGCAAATAAGGCAATATTATAATAAAGCAACTTCTTTTTTATCCCTCTCCTTGTGTAAAGCAAGCCATAACTAGCATTTTGGTTGCTAGATTCTCGGCGGGAAATTTAAATTATTTTTTCCCTATTTTCTTCTGGAAACAGGTGGCAAAGACTTTTGATTTCAGTTTAACTGGAGCCTCGTCAAGGTCTTGTAAATATGTGCTTAACACACTCATGCAGGTTGATAAAACTAAACTTTTTTTATTCTCATTCCTCAAATTTTCTGAGTAAATTACTTTTAAGCTTGGCTCTCTTTTTGTGTCATCTTGCTTAGTTGAGAAATTGATCATATGAAATTATCTGCAGACATTTCAAAATAAGAGACTCGCTCATGCTGTCAAGGAGAGTACTCTTGACAGTCTTATTACAGAGCTTCTGCTTTGGCTTTTGGATGAAAGGGTTCCTCTAATGGATGATGGCAGCCAACTTCTGAAAGCGCTGAATGTGTTGATGCTGAAGATTCTGGTAAATATTCACTTTTAAATGCATCTATTTTGTTATATTAGCTTTTCTTTATATTGATTCTTACGAGTGGTTGGACTTACAGGATAATGCTGATAGAACTTCATCTTTTGCTGTCCTGATAAATCTCTTGCGTCCATTGGATCCCTCAAGGTGGCCTTTACCTGCATCGAATGAGACTTTTGCTGTGAGAAATCAGAAATTTTCTGATCTGGTTGTCAAATGCCTAATAAAACTGACAAAAGTAAGCACCCATTTTTATTTTTATTTTATTTTATACTTGTTGATGTTTTTATTTATATCTGTCCATAGGTTCAGTTGTTAACAAACTATCATTTTCAAAATATTTGAATATTTGAGATTTTATTTAACTTTGAGGAGATAGTTTAATGATTAAAGAGACTGAACTGAAAAAGGTAATGAGGGCTTGCCATAGAAGGCCCATATCCACAGAATGCCTGAAGGGGGGGTTGCAACTGAGTCACTAGTTTTATTTGTTGAGTACAATAAACCCATCTCTCTAATTTATTGCTATAAATTTGATCGTTAAATCACATTCCATGTTCTCTCAGAAGTATTGTGGTCATCACCATCCTATCTGTTGGTTTACTCATTGCAACATGTAATGTTGAAATTGTTTCCAGATGTTTGTGAATGTTGGCTGTGGTTGGGAATTATTGGATTTGACTTTTTTTCAGGTTCTTCCAAGTACCATTTATGATGTTGATCTTGATCGTATCCTTCAAAGTATCCATGTATACTTACAAGAGTTGGGTATGGAGGAAATCAGGAGAAGGTACCTTTTCATTCAATTGATTATTAATGTGAATATAGTTACTTTTTATTTGTGGTCACATGACTCTGAACTTATTAATTGTCTCCTTTTCTGTGCCATTTTGAACTTGTTAAAGAGCTGGAGCCGATGACAAACCGTTGCGCATGGTCAAAACTGTTTTGCATGAACTTGTTAAGCTTCGTGGGACTGCAATAAAGGGTCATCTTTCTATGGTTCCTATCGACATGGAACCTCAGCCAATTATTCTCGCTTATATTGATCTTAATCTGCAGGTATTCATTTTAAGATGCATATCCGTGGTTTTCTCCATTGTGGTCATCATTTGTTATGCTCATTTTATTTTTCCTTCCAAATTACCAGACTCTGGCTGCGGCAAGAATGTTGACCCCATCTGGGCATGTAGGTCAAACACATTGGGGTGATTCAGCTGCAAACAACCCATCACCTGCTACTCACTCTGCAGATGCCCAATTGAAGGTCAATCCCATACCTATTTATTCATATACACAACCCGATTGTCCAATTAATTATTTTACATAGCGAATATAAATAAATAGAAGGGTCTTTTTATCATGATTATTGTTACTTCTTTTTTCTTTTGTACATAGCAATGATCTCAGGGTTGTTTTTGTTTATATACAGCAAGAACTTGCAGCCATATTCAAGAAAATTGGTGACAAACAAACATGCACAATTGGTCTATATGAGCTATATCGCATTACTCAACTATATCCCAAGGTAAATAGTTGACTTTATGTTATCCCTCTTATACATTATCTCCTTCGTTCTCTTATACTCTGTCCCAAAATGATTGTACACCTTCCCATCTTTGTAAAAATAAGCACAAACTAAGGAGATGTTTGTTAGGACTAGCTGTATCCCATATAACCCCACGTTCTCTTGTGGTAATAAACTCATGGATATTATAGGTAATTCATGCATAACTAACCAAAATGGAAAGTAGACCCTCATTTTCGAACATGTTTTTTTTTTTTCTTCTTTCCTATTTTCTGAGACTTCATTGCAGATATGTAAATTAAGTTAGTCCTCTTGTAATTTTAATCAAGTTTTGGTTTTATTTGTTTCAGGTCGATATATTTTCTCAACTGCAAAATGCTAGCGAGGCATTTCGCACTTACATTAGAGATGGTTTAGCCCAGGTACGTTATCGTCATCCTCCTTGTAAATGCATGTTAATGTTGGTTGGAGGAAAAAGATGAGTGGGAAAAATGAAGCTAGTTGGGGAAGTTGGTGTTCACTTTGTATCATTTGTTTAGGAGAAATATAAAATGGATGGTAAAATTCTTGAGATAAGTTTAATTTCTCAAAATACTTTCTTTTCCCTCCAACTTTTCCAAGATTGTTGTTAGTTTTTTGTTTTAATAAAATACCGATTCTATTTCAGATGGAGAAGAATGCAGCCGCGGGAAGGACACCTTCAAGTTTGCCCATGTCAAACCCACCCCCGGCCTCCATAACACTTTCGTCCCCAAAGTTTGCACCACTATCTCCTGCACAAGCAAATTCCTTAAATGATGCTAAATCCATGAACGTGAACACCGAGCCAACAAATTTTAATCTACCACCATCCTATGCTGAAGATGACCGGTCCATGAATGCCACGGTTTCCAGAGGTCTGACATCGGATAACTTGGGTGATCAAAGAAATGATAGATTTCCAGCTGGAGGTAATTTAGCAAATGCTACCTCTTCAAAATAAGTACTCCCTCCGTTCCAAAATGAGTGTCCACTTTCTTTTTTTAGGAAGTTAGTTATGCATAAATTGTCAATAATATCCTTATAATAAGTTGTTTAGTATCCCTTTAACATATGATCATGAGGGTACAAGAGTAAATATAACATACTAACTAACTTCTTAATTTTTCTCAAAATAGAAACAAGGACACTCATTTTGGGACGGAGGGGGAGTATCATTTTACAATTTACAAAAAAAGAACACTACCTTCCAATTAATAATTATACCCTTTCATCATTGTTAGCATTAAAATGAAGTTTAAAAGAGATGAGTAGTGATAATGAGCACACACAATTAAGCAAGGTTAGTTTTGTCATTTTACTTATTTTGCATGGTTTTGACATTTTTTCCAATGTCAAGTCTTCTTAACATGGGTAATTTGGTCATTTTACCTGACTTTATAAGCTGTGTCAACAACTCTGAGGAGGTAGTGCGTTTTATCAAACTTTGCACGTTCTAACATATTTTTTCAACGGTAAATCTTCTGGGTAATTTGGTCATTTTACCTGACTTTATAAGCTATGTTAACAACTGTGAGGAGGTAGTGCGTTTTATCAAACTTTGCCCGTTCTAACATATTTTTTCAACGTTAAATCGTCTGAAATGATCTAACTGATGAACTTGTGGTAAATGCAGTAACCAGCGGAACATTAGATGCAATCAGAGAAAGGATGAAGAGTATTCAGTTGGCAGCTTCTGGAACGAATCCCGATTCTGGTAACCGGCTTCCGACATACATGAACGGCGGCAACTTCACCCCGGGCGTAGCTACTCAGGTTCCTCCTCCATCAGAGCGTGCTGTTACACAGAATCCCGGGCAAGGTGGGGTTCTTCCCATGGATGAGAAGGCATTATCCGGGCTTCAAGCTCGAATGGAACGATTGAAAAGTGGGACAATTGAGCCTCTTTAGGATTTTTTTAAACTATCTATAGCATCTTATTATATATAACGGTGTGAGCTGCTTGCTATTCGTGAAAAATGAGATGTGGAGACGAAGCGGAGTGCGATTATATGGTGGCCGATATAGATGTTATACATTCATTTTACGACGAAAGTGTTGACCCATTTATGTAATGGAAGAGTTCTTTTTTTTTTTTTCTTCATTGTAGTAGCGGTAATATTTGGTGCCTGTATAATGGTTTATTGCTTTGGGCATTTTTCATGTCCAAATTAATTTTAGAGGGTTGTGTATATTGTAGCTAAAACACTATGTGTTGTGTTGGCAGTGATTGCTGTAAATTAAGGTCAAATTTGATTTGAACTAGATTATATTTATTTGAAATTTGATTGAAGCTAACCTTAATTATCTCCCCTTGAAGTAGATCGAGGGCAAATGTCCGTTTTTGGGACAGAAGAAATACATGATATTTCCATCTTCTCGCCAAGTATGTGTTTTGGACCCATTATGAGGTCAAAATAGCTACTTTTGAACTGAGTAGCTCGAAGGCACAGACAGGCCCTCATGGTTTTCTGGCTATCTTCTATTAGACTTTGCAATGTTCTGTACAAGATCATTGCTAAAACCTTGGCTAACAGGCTGATGTCAGTCATTAGAGGCTACAAAACTAGTGTAAAGATGGAAGTCAATAAAGCATATAACATGGTGAAATGAGACTTCTTGATTCAGGTTCTTTAGGCTCAAGGTTTCTCGGCCAAATGGATCAGTCTTATCCAACAATGTATTTCTATTGTATCTTTTAGTAGTGTTGTTAATGGGGAGCTCTCTCAATGGTTTAAACCTCCCAGAGTCTTAGACAAGGAGATCACTTCTCTCTATAGCTATTCCTACTGTGTGTGGAATGTCTCTCAATTAATTTGGAGAAAGCTTCAGACAATGGGGATGTCAAGGTTATTGAGATTTCAAGGGGAGGTCCAAGCCTTTTGCCCAGTATTTATGGAGAGTTGTTTACAACCCTAACAGTATGGTCCACATAGCTTTGGTGAAGAAATACAGTATATTGGAGAACACAAATTCTTTATTAGGAAGAATTTAATCCAATCCAACTCAATTCATAAAAATAGGGTCTGGACCCTAATTGTAAGGTACATTGTCTAATTTATTCAGATGATCAGAAACCGATTTCCAGAAAATGTGGCCACCCGTATTTTAAAGAACAAATGATGGATTTAGTCCCTGTACTATCCGCAAAGTTTGGGTTTAGTCCCCGAACTTTAAACCGTTTGGAATTAGTTCAAATATCATGCAAGTATATGAGTTTAGTGCAAAGTAGTTCTGAAAGTGTGTGAAATAAGGACACGCCGTTAAATTTGTGGACGGAATCCGTCAAATTTAACTAACGCCATTAGTTATTAATTTTTTAATATTAAAATGATGACGTGGCAAATAAAAAGTTATTATTATATAATAATAAATATTTTTTAATTAAAATTATAAATCAACCCCTCAAAATATTTTCATTTTTGCAAATAAACCCTCATCCTCAACAAGTTTTTTTTTTTTTTAGATCTGAAATCTCTCGTCTCCTCCCATCATCCCTCTCATGAACAAGGCTTCACCTCAGCCAAAACCGCCTCCGCCTCTTCCACTGGCACCGACACCGCCCAATCCCAACCTTGGCCACCCCCGCATCGTCAGCTCCTTCATCATCAACCTCTTCGAATCCCTCCACAATGACTTCTACCAGTTCCGTCGCTGCAGATCAAAGCCGGTGAAGAGCTTCGAACTCCATCCCTGGTCCTTTGCTCGCCGACCGCTCCGCCTTGCCCGTTGCTGAAAATCGAAGCCGTCGTCGCCGGCTAAGCTTCCGGCGGAGCTCCGGCGGAAGGAGGAGAGTTGTTGGAGAAGTGAACTTTTTTGTAAAAATGCAAATTTTATGAAGGGTTGTTTTGCAATTTAAATAAATTTTAATTAAAAATTATTTATTATAGTATAATACTCCCTCCGTCCCAAAATGAGTGTCTTGTTTCAAATGCATTTTTGTCCCAAAATGAGTGTCCACTTTCTTTT